>JAAXYX010006037.1:0-10181 GCA_036851915.1 Ptenothrix huangshanensis
AGAAAAAACAAGTTGCGTACCTACCCACAATTGAATTTAGCTTGTGTACCTGTAGCGTTATTAGGAAGTCTTATTTTTACATGCAAGTAAATAAACATAAAAAAACAAACGAGATAAAGTACCTATGTAATTACAAGTAATATAAATTGCACATAAGTCTCGATAACGCCAAGCGATACCAGTGCTGTTGACGTCTTCTTGTCTATCTCCCCTACCTGCTCTGTTAACTCCATTGTGGGGCAGGACGGGATTGCTAATTAATGCTTATTCCCTCTGTGCACCTCCGTAATAAAATCTAATCTTGATTGAAGAGTCAAAATTATCTTCGTCCAATACCTTCGACACGGAACTTACCATGCTTTGCTTCTTCAGCCATGCTGTACTAAGTACCTTCTTGTACACAAGCATTAATTATGTTAGGAACCGTTTTAAACGATGGCAAGAAAAGTTAATTGAATTTTCTATTGCAATGGTGGGCTGAACAGTATGTACTCTATACAGTTAATGTATTGTTGGTTCAATGTATGTGCGTTTGTTTGTATGTTAAGGAATATATATACTGGTCTGACAGATAAATTGTAGTGGAGTCCAAATTTGCGAGTCAATCGTAACATTGACTTAGTCGAAGGAGGAATAATCCTCAACGACCATCTCATTGTCAGTACATACGCATATGTGCCACTCTTCCCCGTTCTTCCCTTCAACAATAGAGTCTCTATTAGCAAGTTACAAGAGAACCAAGCTAACCGTCTTCCTTTTTAATCATTTTAGTTCACTCACTAACTAACGCTCAACTGTCCTACTAGTAGCACAATTTTCAAACCAGCTTCCAAGAATCAAAGCAGAGTTACACAGAAATAATTATTTCGGCTATTATTCTGCTCTACTATTTTTAGATCCTTGTGATTACTCTTCCAGTGTTAAAGTTCTCAAGTTTAGTTTCACTTCTGATATTGATTAAACTATCAAATACGACTGACACAATGAAAAAGGTGACAGTAATTATTGTAGGCATTCTAGCCACCGTTGTTTCCGGGAACAAGAACAGGACAGACATTCAGACAAACGAAATCGTGGATTTTAGTGACATGGACTCCGAAGTGGGTAGACTTTTTTAATTCTTGTAATTTGATAATGGTGTTATTGGGTCGGTTAATATCTCTACATTAGAGTAACCTAACCTAATGATGTACATAGTAGATTTGATTGCTACCAGAGCTTTCTTGTAAACATCCATTTAGCAGCAAATTACCTCCTCCACATTAATATTTTTGTTACATTTTAAAATCAGTAATAATTGTTAAATTTTAAAATCAGTCTTTGACTGTAAATAGATTTTTTTGAATCGTATAACAATGTGCCAACAATCGTAGTTGAGACGGGGTAACGTAATTACATATGTACACGTCGTCATTGAAGATGCAATACTTAACATGCTTTGAAATGCGCCATAACATTTCAAAGTAGATGTTGTATTTTGCACCTTTAGCAAAGGCATATTAATTTTCGGGCTATATGTATACATAGCTTTAATAACATTTAAAGAAAGTTTTTTGCGCGCTTCTTTTTTTAAAATAGTTACAAGGAACTAGTTACCAAAACTTGGAGTCACAATTAGTTATGGTGTTCATTCAATTTTGATTTTAATTCTTTATTACCTATTACTATTTCGTCACTAACTTCATTTAAAAAAGTGCTGCTTTCTTACAGGCTTTACTGAATTGGGAAGCCCCATTAGAACTCCAGAAGGAATACCCGTATTACTTAAGTGGCTTTGACGAGGAAGGATTACCAAGTGAGTTTTCCCTTTCAATCATATTCACATTAAAAAAAATTAGAGTGCCAAGTGCCACATTGGTGTTACATTGCCCATCCTTTTCAGGGAAAACCCTAATGAAATAAAATCGGCGGTAAAAAAATCTTTTATTTTACACCATCTTCACGACTACTTTGCACAGATGACCACATTTAATATGGCGTGAAGTAAAACTAACGAATTGAAAAAAATATTATTTAAACAGAGTTGATCATTTTTGTCGCTCTTATCCCTATTGGATTGGCTGATAACAATAAGATCCGGTGTCATTCCCTAATAAACGTTGTATTTCGTCATCTTGTTACGTCTGATTCTCAGTATGAAGTGTTATTCAACCAATCTCGTCTCTTCTTGATCAAATCTTACATATGTAGTACTTTTCCTGGTTTCTTTTTAAATCCATGCAGTTTCACTTTTTCCCATTAGTTTCCCAGGGGAGTATTAAAGCTTTGGCTAATAGCTAGAAGAACTTGTGCAATTAATTGCGAATAATCATGATTCACATTTTTCAAGGTTGTGTGCAGTGCGTTATTGCTTGAAAGTAATTCCTATTGTACTCCAAGAAGAACTTCGTTACCTACCTACTAAGCATATTGTCTGAGCATAAAATAACCTGAAGCTGTTGATTCAGGTGTCGTCAACTTTTTGCTTAATTAAATTATTACAGTCTGGATAGCTGAGATGGGAAAATGGGATACGAGGAAAAACGTCATGAATGGTCCAGAAAGAGAGAGAGATTTCAAGAAATACATTCTACAATTTTTGGCACGATGCGTGGAAAGCACCAAAATTAAGAGTTCGACAGAGGAGCCTATCACAGAATTTAACATCATAGTTGACATGGAGGGATATAGCATCCGACAAGCCGGCTCACCTGCAAGTAAGTTCTTTAAATAATGTACATGCAGTCTTATGCTTTAAGCTAAAATTAAAACGTTTTTTTGAAAAATATTACGATCATCTATACAGCCATTGAACTGACACTATGGATGGCGAAGCAGTTTGAGCAAGCTTTTAGAGAACACATGAAAGTTGGCTATATTATCAACGGTAATACTTGAATATTAATTTCAGATTTAATTAAAATAGGTAGGTATGTAGTAAATTAGAATGAAAAATAATGGGTTTGACATCGTTTTATTAAGGAAACTACGTGTTTACCACAATCTGGGGCCTCATGAAACCCATTCTTGGAGCTAATGTTTACAAAATAGACGTGTTTGGCTCAAACAGAGCACGATGGGTTCCAGTACTTTTGAAAACATTCCCTAAAGATCAACTGCCACCATGGTATGGAGGAGCTAAGGATTATCAACCTGTTCAACTATACGGCTGATTGACTAGCATTTTCCATAAAATTATCAAATGCGAGTACCTATATATGCATCTCTATCTTGAAGGTGCACTTTCAAAAGCAATGACGTATTATACTTTACTTAAGTAGTGTGCAACGAACTCTGCACTCACCTGTTTGTGTGTCACTACCAGTTATTTTCAACCCAAACTAGGTATTGTTTATTCAACGAAACGATTTTTATTCATTTTGATTTTTTAAGTATTTAAATTTCACTCTTACTTCCTAAGTTAGACTTTGATCACCGAATTAATTTTGTTTCTTGTATTTATGGCTGATGATGCAAGTAATTTGGGAGAAGTTTACTATCTTTATAGTATTGGTGTATTTGTTGGTATCCACCATGTTGTTAGTATACTGTACTATCTTATTATGTATGCATGTACGTACTTAGACAATGTTCCTGTTTAATGTTTTGTTTTTCATGTAATATTTAAATATTTACCTTGAATAAATAATGGACGAGAAAATGTACACCGTATTTTTATTTTTTCTGCGCTAGGATTCTGTATCGAGTTTTTTCTTCTGCTTTCTGCTTCGTAAGCTAGCTTTTTTTGAGAGTAGGAACTTAATTGCAGGTTGGTTGGCTATGGCTTTGGCTATGGCTGTCTTTGACTTTTGGAAGTTAAAAATCCATGCCGGAGCAATTGTATAGGACAACGTAAAACATGACCAACGAGGGGTATATACCAGAAGTAAAATCATATCTTGATCGTGATTGTCGTCTCGTACCATTATGCCGTCTTGTACTACAGTAATTATAAGAGTTCCACATGCACATGCTTCCAACTTCCAACAGCTAGACATACTCGACATCTATCCGTACATTTGCACTTGGCTTATCTCGACTTTTTGACTTGACTTTGCTTGGCTTTATTGGACTTTGGGACTTTTGGCCGGCAAGACAGGTTTGGGATTTTTTTTTGCACATTGCTAAATTGTTATTGCAGGGAAAGGTACTAGCAACGAATACGCACACTTTATAGTTTACAGAATATGTTACTGTGAGAAGTCTTATCATTACTGCAGTCGCTACCGCGTGTAAAGTTGGGGTGGCTTTGACTTTGGCTTGACGCAGTTTGGCTTTGACGTCTGAATTGTCGCAGTGTTTCTCTCTTCGAGTAGTAAATTTAATAACTACCTACCTAACGTTGATACTTGATGGATGCCCTTGTGGGATTCTTTCATTTTCTTTCTGTCAAACTACCATTCCATATTCCACATTATTTCCTTCCCGATTCTCAGTGAAGAAAAACAAACATATATTAACCATCGTAGCAGCAGAGACAGCGACTAGAAAAAGTCAACTGCATTTTTCAGCCAAAGTAATATAACCCAGGTAGGCTACGCAATTCGTGCATAAAATATGCAAATTACACAACATGAGATAGTCACGTCTAAAACACAGCACATTCTGTATAAATAAATCCGATGCTCCTGGGCCCAGCGTCATACGTTCGTGTGTGCCATAGCTAAGCAAATTACAGTATCACAGTTAAAGAGTACGGGAATAGCTTAGGCTGCTACGTCCATGATGATGGATACTTGTCATTTATGTCTGGCTCCGTGACATTTAACATGCTAGTGTATAAATTTATTATAGAAGATTCTTACAGAAGGCAGGTAAGGTAACTCGGAATAGTTGCATAAACCCAGTTGGGCGGGTCGGGTAATGCAAAATACAGGTTCACTTTCAAACTTCTCTACCTTTATGCGATAGAACATACCTGTATATATGTAGATGCCTATATAGGAAAAATGCCGAATACCTAGACTCATTATGCGAAACAATAACAAATGCAGCTAGTCACAGCCAGCAATTACTTAAGAATATTATCACGCACATTAAGCTGGAGAAAATTCTAACCGCTCACAAAAACTGAATTTCGATGGCATAATATTGACTTGTGCACGGCAGATAGACGTCAAGTAATTATTTCGTGAGAAAATTGTCATTTCTAGCTCATTGCAAACAACTTAGAGAAACCATGCACGTTATTACAATGGTATTTTAAAATGACGACTCTTGTTAAAGTTTATAAAACCCAGAGGAAAACTTCTTGAAGATGAAAAATTTTACTTACAGTATTACTGGAATTTAATTATAGTTTGATTAATACCTTGTTTACTTTAGAGCTTATTGCATCCGACAGTCTTTTCTACAGATAAAAGGTTCGATAATATTTTTAATATAAACAAGCAATAGCTTCTGAAAATTGAAAATTTTAGTTTCCCACCGATGCTATGCTAATGAATTATTTTGACATAATTACTCCTGCTCATGACTATAATTACCTACATTATAATATGAGACAGTTGGGTGGATGATTTTCCATAAAGAGATAGAAATGAGAATAGCAACCAATGCTGACCTTAATTAAAATACTTGTAATAGATCTTTGACAACTGAGTAATTAAAGGAATGCGACGACACGATTTAAAATTGCAAGAGTAAGTCACGCCAATGATGTTTGACTGCTTCACACAATTATAAACCTTTTGATGGTCAGGTATAAATTTTATTGCTTAAATACTGTAACCATTAGTGGATTTTATGCCATTCGTCCATCCTATTGTCTCCACGATATCCAAATTGAACTCAAAGCTTACGTCCATATTTTCACTTGCTCACTGGACTTACAAATGAATTATGTATAGTAATTCAAGCAAGTTAGTGTCACTTACGTTGCCAGCTGCGGTTTCTGTGATATTGGTCCTGCTGTTGACTTCGGATGTAAAGTGTAGCAATAGCAATGCTGAAGAAAATACAATCCCGGATTTTCTGCAAACAGATACGGAGGTAAAATATAATTAGATCAAACCATTTTAAAGACTCAGTTAAACTTTAATTTTACTTTAAAGTTAAAGGAAAGTTTCCTCTGAATTACTTTGGCAATTATAAGGTGAAGTTTCACTCTTTTCTTTAATAAAGTAAGGGAAAATGAGTCCACTATTATTGCTAATGTATGTCTTTTTAAATCGTTCTTATAGCAATTCCTATTTAAAGCTAGACAAGTTGAGGTAAAGCGTTAGGTTAAGGCAAAATTTGAACTAAAAAAATTCATGCAACAGTATCTATGGTAACTAAATGGAAAATTTTACCTTCTCCTAATGATTTAAGTCAACTCTAGTCTAACCTTTATGGAGTGTTCGTTGAATTAAATTTGGGTACACAAATTCGTAGGTAACTTCAGTGTTTGTGTTTCTCTTTGAACCTCAGTGTATTATGTAGATCAAGATAACATAATTTAACAGTGCGTGAGTAATCACTAAATAACCCGTAACTTTTGGTCTTTTACCTAATCTAAATAGGCTATGCTATTATGGGAAGCCCCAGAAGAGTTGAAAAAAGAATATCCTTACTATTTGAGTGGGTTCGACGATGAGGATGCACCAAGTAAGTTTCTACTCATATGTCGTTATCTTAAATCTCTTGAATATCCTATGTAAGTAGGTAGGTAGTTTTAAGCGAATGCAGAATCAAGAGCAAGATGCAAGTATCCCGGAAATGCAGTGCACAGCCTACTTGTTTCTTTATTCTCAGTTGTATTTGTGTATTTACTGTAAATGATCGCAACTCCGTAACTGAACCACATTTAAGTGTCTGACTGCGAATCCACGGCGAGTAAACGAACCGAAACCAAGCCACCGAGCAAAATGATAAACGACCAGCCGCAGAATTAGTAACCGAAGCCAAAGGAAAATGAAACGGAAACCCAAACCAAAAGCAAGCAAGCTAAAGACAAGTAGGAGTTATTTATCGTAGCCACTTTTTGCATTTGCACGGAGCAGATGAAATGAAATGAGCATGCCCCTTTATTTGCGATTACGACAGTAAAGAAACAACGGTTGACGGTAAAATTGGAATTTATTCATAATACTGTATGTAGTACGCAGCAGCTGGTCTTTGGTCTGGTTCCGTTTCTGGTTCTGGTTCTGCTTCTAGCTTTCCTTGTCCCATTCTCCCTTTACACCAAATATATCAAAACTAACTGACATGACGTGGCTTTATGGATTATTATGATCGCCACTCCGACGGTCACTTTGTTTCCCAGCTACGTTGCTATGGTATTGTTTCCCTTCCAAATTGGATAGCGGTTGCTCATTTATTCTCCTTTCCAAAGTACCTCTAACTTGTAATAATTGTCATTGTAATTGCTCCCACCTAAACGGTATTCACCTACAGGATGTAGCTATGTATACACATGTTAAGTACATACATACTCAGGGCACGTTCGCAATTTTCTCGAAATAACGTTCTATGTATCTATAGTCTTCAACTAATGAACATTAGGTGCCTTTTCCGCACTAAAGTGACTGCATTTGGAGCGTACCTACTTCTTTCCACCTACCTTGATATTCGTAATTTATGGACAACCGCTAAGCCTTCATGTGCAAGCGAGAAATTGCTACACCTTCTAAGCTCTTAGAATATTACTTCGTTCATGTTTATGGATCATGTCTGTTACCTAACAAAGCAAAATGTAAATTATTACTCAAATGCCCTTCAACTAGCAATTCGAAATTCGAAATTCGGACTTTGAACTTGCAATTTGTAAACACTAAAAGAATATCAGTAATCTCATTCTGTGAAGTCAAAGTTTGTATTATAGCTCGTCAACATGAACTTCACCGCTTCCAGAGAACAGTGCTATTATGATATACACTTTACCAGCTAATGTTTTTGTATATTGATTCTCATTCGAGTAATTTATTATCGATTTTATTCGCTTTGATTTTTACAAACTTGCCAGCACTAGTATTGCTTTCATGCCATACCAACGTGCCCCAAAGAGATCAAACCGATTCTATTGGTGCTCGGCAGAGTTTTGGTAGTAAATTCCACCTTTCTCCATCCACCTCAGTAAATGCTGAAAGGCACAGTATGCCAAAGAAGTCGTACAAAATATTTCGAGAGGTATTTACATAGTTCGCGTTCGCAGTTCATGACAATAGGTACCTATGCATAAGCTGAAACACAGAAAATAAGCACAGTTCACAGTGGATCCATAGACGATACATACTTCCGTTTTCCGTATGTGTGAACGTACACTGTAAAAATCTCAAACAGGAAAAATGCAACTAAAGAGGCGAAAACATACTCGAATTTATTATTAGTGTAATTCTCAATTCAATGCATTACAAACACATTAAAGACGTATCGTGCACTGTACGATAGTACTTTAATGATTTTTTAGATGTACTTTAACTTAACTTGAGAAGCATCCTAACTATGCTCATAATTATACTAAAATGTTTTTAGACTTGACGATATACCAGTTGTTAACTTGTAGGTATTACATTTGCAACCTATAAGGTATATNATACCAGTTGTTATCGTGTATGTATTACATTTGCAACCTATAAGGTATATATCTAGTAAGTATAGAACAACAACTTATACAACCGAAACCAGTAGTTGAGCTAACTGCGTTGTGATGTTGGTGTCACACGTGAAACTGTAACTCAACACTCAACTGCATTCTTTCAACCAGTGTTCCGAGAAAAATTCATTCTTGCTCAGCTCTGATACCATATCTCTACAAGTTTTAGGTTTGAAATGCTGTGTAAAGTCATGAGTACAAAAAAAATAGCAATGATACTAATAACTGCCTACTTATTTGTAATGCTAATAAACGTAATAAGCATACATAATGTAATGAACTTGAATGCTCTTTACCGATAGTTTGGGTCATTGAGCTGGGAAAATGGGACATCAGAAAAAATGTCGAAAGTGGTCCAGAGCGTGAACAAAATTTCCGAAAATACATACTACAAATGTTGTCAAGAGTTAAGCAGAGTGCAAGTATTAAAGCCACCCCGGAAAACCCGACCACCCAATTAAATTTCATTTTTGATGTGGAAGGATACACAGTGAGCCAAACTACGTCACCCCCAGGTATGAAAAACAGAGAAACTATACAAAACATACGCGCCGACAAACGCAACATTTGTATTAATGTATTCAGCGAGCGTAACGCAATTACATTTTTGTCCACTATTTCTTTTTTTAGCTTTGGCATTGACTATATGGATGACTAAACAGTTCGAGCAAGCGTTTCGAAATAAGCTACGATACGGATACTTTATAAATGGTATGAATTAAACAGATGCAACTTTCGATTAATATCTTACTTTCTAATTTTCCACTACTTGATTCAGCAAAAAGTTTTAAATGAAGACTTCATATGTGCTCTGAATTGAAACCTTTGTAATTTTTCATAAAAAGTTTCTTGTGTTGCATGGCGTATTTTAATGCTGCTGTTACTCTTTGTAGGAAATTTCGTCTTTACCACAGTATGGAACCTGATCAAGCCAGTTATAGGCCCTAATGTCTACAAAATTGAAGTTTTGGGAACGAATAAAGAGCGATGGCTCCCCGTACTTTTAAGAGCTTTTCCGAGAAACCAGCTACCAAAGTGGTACGGTGGAAGTGAGGATCACACACCCGTCCAAGTTTATGGATGATGACTTGGTTATATGGATTCATATTCACTTTGAAACAACGCTAAATTGGACGCGGATAAACCCCTAGCTTACGTAAAAAGCTTACTGACTAATTAGTTTTTGTTTATTCCCTTTTTGTCTTTTCATTTACCCAAGATAGGAACAAAAGACAAACGTGATATTAGGAATCGGGATAAAAAAAAGAACTACAAACCTGTAAAAGAATTCTTGAAATACAAAGGTTGAATAAAAAAGCCAATCACGTTTTACTTTCAATAGTCAGTAGTTGTTCTGCGTGCTCGTTGTTATCGCTCTAATTAATATTCTTTGTGCTTAAATCAGGCTCCAGGGGTTTCTTTATTATCGAATCTTAATATCATAAAGGTCTATGTTAATAGTAATTAGTTATTTAGTAACGAACCCAAAAAAAAAGTAATAATGCAGATATGGCTGAGTAAAATCATGGTTATTTACAATGGGCGACATACATTCTACTATTACCCCTCTAGATAATTACCTACCTTATTTCCCCTGCTCACAGAAAAATACTCACTTATAATGACA
>JAAXYX010006038.1:0-10179 GCA_036851915.1 Ptenothrix huangshanensis
TTTCTCATATTCAAAGAAATACGATGTGGAGAAATGTAAGTTGTAGCGACAAATGAAGCAGCACGGCAATTATTATCCAAAGCGATTAATTGAAGGGTAAAAATGGAGCCCGTAAAAGAATGACGTAAGGTGCAGGTAGCGGTGTGCACTGGGGACTGTATACTGTAACGAAATCGATGAGCCAGTATGGAGCAAACAGGGTGTACAAGTGGCATTTGGTGTAAGCAAATACGTACATAAAATTACTACAAAAGGGAAGAGCTCTTGGAAATAGATAAATTGTATAATTATTTGAAGAGCCGACCACCCATTGAGCCATTCATTCATGGCAATCAAGTTCTCCTGAATGCACGACTACATATAGAGCGGAATACTGACGCACTATACAATTTCATTAGCACACGATATACGCTCCTTCGCCGTTCGAAAGCTAAGCTTCACAGCCAGAAACATCTTGTGCTCCTTATTAGTTTCACATTGGAAAATGGAAAACCTTCCTTCTTGCTACTATGATAATAATTATTATGTAATTATTTTATGTCTTCCACGCATTCCCTTCCACAACTTCCGTATACAATACAAGTCCTTGTATAGATCAAGTATACACTATTCATTAAAACCCTGCATCCGAATTAATGCTAAAATTTAACGAAAGTATTTTAACTATTTACACTTGTAAAAATTTAGTCTGTAGCTATCAGTCTGATCCCCATTCTTCCGTACAACGATATCAATTTCTAGTCAATCATTTTTCGTTAGCATTCCATACTTGTTTTCGTTACATGTATAATTAATACATAAGGATACGTTGTTTAATTTTCCGCAGAATTCATCTGGAAATAAACATGATCTGTCGCCAGCTAATTTTTCTGCTTTTTTAAACACAAAAAAAATACTAAGGGGAAACCCGGTAGATTCTACAGGCCATTGTACTTGTACTTCAACATTTTTTCTATCTATTTTCTATTCAATTGCTATGAAGATGGCAGAAATCTTCACTGAAAAATTTACAATTGTACAAAACTACAAAGTTTCAGTAGGTAGGTAATTTTGTTTATGACTATAAATTTTAATCTGTTTCCAATGCAGTAAAAAATACGTTCGAAAACTCTCACCATATTGATTTCTGTATGATCTTTAAAAATATGTGGAAAGATGATTGACCGAATAAGGGTTTGAAATATTTGTTTCGTGGTACACGCTTTTGAAATTAACAAAGGTAGTCGTATAATTTCACTTTATGGTGATTAAGGTATTCGTAGTACGCTCAGTACAGAAATATTCAGTCAAATGCTGAGTATTGTGTAAGGAATCTGGTAAAAAAACAAAATTACTTAAGTCTATTCTTTCAAGTTGCAAATCCAATGTTTTGGACTCACTCAGTGTTACCCATTAACCTCGTAAGTCTAGGATTAGAATAAAGAACTCCAGTCCGTGCCATCTTGATGCTCGCAAGGTGTTTCCAATAGCTTAAATAAACCTACAAGAGCAAGTCTTTGTGTAGTAAATTGTAGCAGCTTGTAGTTGTTTCTCACTAGTTTCCGAAATCATTGACATTGGTATTAAATTAACCCACTTTGTTCTGCCTAAAAATAAGTGAAGTGGTATGTATCTAGTTGTTATGTTGTCTTGCTTTTTATAATACCCAATCTAGAACAAATCAGGTTGATTGTAAGCAAACCGGGATTCCGTTCCGTATCAAAGTTTACATGGATTGAGAGATACTGGACGGCGAGAAGCCAAGTGCAATTTTTACAGAGTTTCATTTTTACTAATAAATAATAGACACACCTGAAATTTTGCAATTTTGCAATTTTGCCTTGTAAGGTCTACTTGATGTTTTCCTCATAAGTGGCGCACAAGCTAACCTCTATATTGCGAAATATTTTATTTACATATACCTAATTGAATCTAGTCGTTCTATGTTTTAACGTAAGCCAGTATTACAGATACACAAAAATAATAATTATATCTTGACATTTAAATCGAATTTATTGCTACAACAGCAATTAGTGGTTATTGATTAAAGCTGCTGTACTGCAGCTCTGCTTGATAAATAGTAGTACTGAAATTTCATGTTATATAATAAAGTGATAAAATGTGATCAAAGCAGAAGTACACACATAGGTATAGATAAATTAGTTTAATCGAAGTTACATGCGATGGCGTGGTATGTGTTTGGAAGCAGATGAAAATTTACATTTCAATTCCGTTAATAAGCAACCTGTACTCAGAGAGATTCAAATTTAAATTTAAATTCAAACCCATGCCCTGGTCACGAGACGTATATATGGTGTAGTTGGTTTCATCAAAAGGATAAGCCACAACTGGAATTACATGTAAGCCCTGGAAAGCATGAGAGAGCTGTAGTAAGTAATTTGACTAAAATGAAATACAAAGACACACATGTAGCTTCGTGGAGCGAGTAAAAGTGTACACACAGAACGACAGAGGTGATTGAATTCAAAATTCAGATATGAACAAAAATCGTATCGTCCTACTCTCACCGCTATAAATGTACTACGTATGTGGCCAAGGCAATCATCCAACTCATCTATGAATTTACATAGAGGTATATACCTGCTTTATGCAAAGGACCTACTTCTACGTATAACTACCCACATGGAGATTATTGTTGTGAACATAAAATCAAAAGAGTTACTCTTGGTTTGTTGGCTTGGCTTGGTTTGGCTTGGTTTGGTTTGGTTTGACTTGGCTTGGCTTGGCTTGGCTCGGTTTGGCTTGTGTTCGGTAGAGTTCATATACGTCAAAGTAGAGTAAAGTCAAGTCAAAGCCATCCACATGTGATGCGATAGGATAGAAAACACGTACAGACTACACTGAAACTCAAAGTAATAGTATTTGGAGGGCAGGGGAATGTTGATTTCATTGTAGTAGTTACATCGACAGGCACAATGGGAACGTAGATGAAAGAAGAATCTTATGGGAAATGGGAAGAGTTGGAGTTGGAGTGAGGACGATATGATTGTAGAGGCCACCGCCTGGGCCCCGGCTCTAACGTTCCGTTCCAATATAATAAGTGAAGCCTTTGGTTTACTTTCTGAATTTGTTCATCGAAGAGTAAAAGTAGTCGGGATATGGAGACCAGCGAGAGAAACGAGCGACTATATCTGTACTCCGTACCGACACAGACTACTGACTACTGAGTAGGAGATTTTGGAAAGGATGAGGCAGGTTGAAAATTTCATTAGTATGCACTTGTAATTCAATGTTGCCATGCAATGTGAGCTGTGTAATAGGATGTACGGATGTACGTCTACCTCCAACTCAGACTTTCTCTCTCTCTCTCTCTCTCTCTTGTTCGACCATGGGAATGTACGCAAGAGGCAGTAGCATTGGCTCGGTCGTGAGCGAACATGTGTGTGGGACGTGAGGTTGGCCATTCTACATTCTATATCGTATGCTATTCCCCACTATTCACTTGTAATCTAAGGAAGCTTTTGCTACCATTTCCAGTCATACAAACATCAATTCAGGGGACGTGTCTTTCTCTACCAGTACCAGTACCAGCACCAGCACCAGAACCTAGGACCAGGACCAGCCTACAATACGCGTATGTAAATACCGATTACATGTACTATTTGATGCACTCCATGTCGCTGTCTTGTCCTGGTCCTCGTCCTCTTCCAGGTCCTCATCATATAAACTTTCAATTCACTCACCTATGCATGACTATGGCCATGATAAACTTTCTCAAGTGTTTTCCCCAGTCGTTTCCTATTTACCTTCGTTTTTACCCATTGAGTGCAACAATATTTGTTGTCAAACTTTTACTTTTTTCTTACTTAATACTCCGTTGGCAAATAAGTAGTAGCAATAATAGAAGAGAGAGAGAGAAAAAAAATTCAAAGATTACTTGTACG
Source organism: Ptenothrix huangshanensis (assembly GCA_036851915.1). Classification (NCBI taxonomy): domain Eukaryota; kingdom Metazoa; phylum Arthropoda; class Collembola; order Symphypleona; family Dicyrtomidae; genus Ptenothrix; species Ptenothrix huangshanensis. The sequence continues at coordinate 3,885 of JAAXYX010006038.1, forward strand.
TATTCAGTACAAGTCAATATGTACTAAATTTCACGTGGCTTCCTGCTAATCCTGCTCAGAGAATAAACATCCTGGATTTAAATTAGCTCAGATTGTTTGTACTAAAATTCATCTTTTTCCTTTTGAGTCTGCTTCTAGTCCTAGGTCTGGACCTGAACCTTGCGATTAGAGTTCAAGTCACATCTCTCGGCAGTCGGTGTGTGTACTGTACCAGCGAAACAAGTCAATGCAGGGGAAATTAAATGACTTCCATTTCCAGCCGGAAGCTTCAGAGTCTCACACTAACTTTCAATTTATTTTCCGTCTTCATCATTCATGATTCATGAAAATAGCGCAACGAAACGAACAACCACCTCAAGATGTCTAAATTATTAGCAATGTCAACAATAGGCTGTTAAATGCTATATGTACCTTTTTTCATTTTTTTTCCTCCGTGGTTTGATTGATTGCTATACTAACATCGCTTTACTCTTGACATTATGTCGGCACTTTGAATTATCTTTGTGAACATTCAAACATATTTTATATGCCTAGGTAGGTATGTATGTCTCTTATAGTTTTACTGGATGTCGAATTCAAATAGAAGAAAGAAATTTCACTCATTTCTGCATTGCGAACTCTATCCTTATTTTTATAGTGAGAAAAATCCTACGCATTGTTTCTTCGAAGCATGAATGAGCGTCAATCATTAGCATTTGTAGGAAAATATCTACTCGAAACTCCATTTTCAATTTTCAGTGTCATGTCTAGTCATTCACCAGCACCAGTCCCAGTTTAGACGGGATCATGTGACTGACGAAGGCTGGTGTTGGTACACGTACATCGCTCCCATTTTTCTTGCCCTTTGCGGGTGGAGCATGTGAACCAAAGCAGAACTGATACCGATAACTAATCCGATTCATCTCCCGAGCTCAAAAGTACATGGACATATTATTAAGTCTACTTAAATTTTATTCTTTAATGGAAGGCAAAGCACTGAACAGCAAGTGAGATAAAACTCAAAGTATTTTTTCGTGGGAAATTACATTAGCGTAAACCCATTGGAGCTAGTGATGGTAATGGTGTCATATGTACCTATAGAAGGACCAACTAATAAGAAGCGAACAAATTTTAGCGACGCAATCAAAGTGAGAATATTAAGGATATCGGAGGAGCCGTGCAAGTAAAATGGGTAGTGTTCGGGTAATAAAAGGGGAGCATTTGTGTCTAAATGGATTTGAGATTCGGACATTTGGATGGCGACTCGACTTGATAGGGAAACGGCACAGAGGCCATTTTCTGTTTTCAGGATTAATTTAGTTGTGGGGACCAATGAGATGAAAAAGTTTTTCCTTGTGATGCGTGCGTGGTGAGAGTGAGAAGACCGACTGAACTGAAATCCTGCATTGTAACCATCACCACTATATACGCTGAATTCGCTGAATAAGCTCTAATGTAATGTCAGTGGTCCCACTAAAGGGGGGGTATGGGATATCTGCGGAGTTGATATTCTTTCCTGATTACATACTCACAGTCACAGCAGCTATAGTAGTGCACACCGAATTTTGTGACTCAAGCAAGTATCCGTATCTGGTTTCGGAAACCTATGTATACCATTTGTGATTTCTACGTTTTCCTCCACATTCACGTCCACATCCATATAGATATGTACTCTTGACTCGTACTCGTCCTCGTCCTCGTACTAGAACAACTACCGTTTACCCACTAGTCATACATTGGCCTGCCTTTTACCCCTACATCAATGCCCTTGACAAATACAATGTAGACATAGCTTTGCTTTTCCTTCCATACTTCCATCAACGAACGCGTAAGTGCATCGTGTCTAGCTACACAGTATAGAACTCTAATAATAGCTCCCTGCCTACCTACTACCTACATTATGGATGGGTACGGGTGGAAAATCCAGGAGAGTACATACGTTTACATGGAGCCAGTCTTGCATGGAACTATAACAATAGCCACGCTTGTTCACAGGAGAGGAGAGCCTTGTTTGGCGTTGAGTTGAGCTAGCTTTGGCTCTATAGCCCTGCTCCCCATTCCCTCTGTCCATATGCATTTCATTTGTTGGCGAATCCTTTGAAAATCTATGTAAATAACTTGGTCTATACATACTTCCATCGAGCTTCCAGTTCGCTCTTACCTTTAGCAATGTAATAATAATATAGACCCAGATACCTATACCTACGCACCTCCTTTCGCAGTCACATTTCTCTGGAATCACATAATCATCCGAGTAGTACTATTCCTAGGCGGAAGGCAGATACATAGACACAAACAGTGTGTAGTGAGAGAGAGAGAGAGAGAGAGAGGCTGAGAGAGAGTGAGAGAGAGAGAGAGAGGGAGATAGAGATAGAAAAGACGGAAGTAAAATCGAATCCAAGTGTAAACTAGTCTCCCTTACAATAATATGCCTTGTGTATCTGTAGTCTGTAGTACTTTGAAATGGATGCGTATAGAGAACCGAGAGGGACGTATAGGTCTATAGTCCATAGTCGTTTCCCCTCTCTTTCCCAAAATTTCATTTTTCCCAGCTCCCCTAACTTCTCTTTCGTTCTGTTTCTCGCCTCGCCAAGTGTGACCATTTGTCCTTCCCTGTTTTATAATGACACGAAGCTGCCAACCCCTATGGCAAGTAACCAAGGAACTAAAGGGACTGAAAATATTATAAGCGAATTTTATTCGAGCCAAACGACAAACTTCGTGTCCAAGATAACCTCCTACTACAAACCATCAAGGCAAGACAACATTACCCCGACATGGACTATCTGTACAGCTACAGCAACAGCAACAGCAACAGCTATGTGCTCACCATTCTCCCGTTCGTCTCTGCATCTTTCCTTACTTGCATTGGAACGTCGGTACTTGACTTAACGCCTTCCTCACCACAGAACACCTATTATGCATCTCAGTCTCAGTATCGCTTACGTCCTTTCCACGTTTCACCAATCGATTCCATAATATTTCCATCCAAAAGGATATGCTCACATCAACTAAATTATAATGTAGTGGACTTACATACATTTCAAGTATACAAGTTTCTCTTTCTGCATCACGAAGCAATGTGACCCTGCATAGGCCTTTCCTCACGTCCATTATCAAGCTTTAATACTTTCAATGTAAACTAGAATAAATGTAATACGGACACTATTAAACCTAACTCATTTCATTCGCTATGAAATTACTTGTGTTCAAACCTTTTACAAAATAAAGAAAATAGAAATACCATATATGTATGTAGGTACTCGTAGTGCTATAAGAGTCATTTCAGTTTGTAGCAAAGATGTATAGAGCATATGCTAGTGTTTATGTATGTGCAGTCAATAATATTAGTAAATCCTTACTTAATTTCCTGACAGGTTAATTTTGTTTACATGAGTTAATAAAAGTTTTTTTTCTTGTAGGTTAAAACTTTCTTTACTAGGAATCCACAGAGTATATTTTATCGATGCTAAGAACTCAAGTTCTACCTGGTCTACGTAACTTGTACTTGTAAATTAATTGGTATGTAAAGAAATCTTAACAACAAAAAGTGGTACAAGTTAAAAAACAAATTAGTATTTCATGTTAACTTATTAAGAATCTTATGCGTTGTTGACGAAGCTACAGGCGTTTGGAGTTCAAAGTCCGTGGGTTAATTTGTTTGCATTGTATAAATCGATGCAAATACAGCTAAAAAATATACAACTTTATGTGATTCGTACGGACATGTTTATAAATTGTTGAGAATTTTTCGATGAACTCTTCTTGATTTTGAGTTCTAGCACAGGTTCGGTTCACGCTAAGGTTCAGTGAACTGCTTGGTGCGAAAACTTATTTTGCCGCTATGTATATCCTCCACATAATGTAATCAATAGCAACTCAAACTACAGCAATAAATTTGAAGATACAAATGTGTAAACTAAACGTAAACAGATCGCGGTACTTTAATTCATTTGCGTCTTAGAAAACGTGTCTCCATATTGTATTGTATATTGTATCAAGTTATAATCACATATCTACACAAGTAACTAATTCTTACATAGCAGCTGAGCGAGGCATTTATAGACTCGAAGATCAAATAAGGAATGGAGGAAGGGTAAAATGAAGGTTCTAATTATCTGATCCTTAACGCAAATGATTGATTTTCACACAGTGTAGTTTAAGCTATTCTTTTTTCCCTTCGTCCTCATCAGTGCATTAAGCTTGATTGCTTGGGGCTGGATTGAAAAAATAAAATAAGTGCCAGCTAAAAATTAAAGGAGGAAAGCAGGAACAGGAGCTCTAGTCAGATCCTGAGGGAGGGGATCGCAATATCGCCGTCGTCGTCGTCATCGTCATCGTCATCCTCATCCTCATCGTCATCGTCATCGTCATGGAGAAGGACACGAAAGTTTTTATTTCTTGTTAGCCTTTTTACTACTGCAGCCTGCACACTTGAGACATACGGATAACTCCGCACTCCGAATACTCATTCAGTTCAGTGAGTCCATGTCCCCTCTGAAAACTCTAAAACTGAAATGTAATCTGCATAAACTTAAGGCTTTTGCCGTCATAAATAGAAATGGACAGGGTGACTAATCAGCTCCATAAGCATAGCTCCAGATACGCAAAGTAGATATGGCTACCATAAGAGGAAATGAAAGTTGAATATCCTTATAACAACCATGGCTAAGGGCATACCCAACATATACCTACTTGAACGGGATGGAGACGGACAAGTTTATAAATACGATTTAAAATTTTAAAATGATAACGAGAGAAGTGGATATGAAGTTTCTATTTCTACTAAATGTGTACGTTCTTAAATGATAGGAACCCGAGCCTATAAAGAAAGGAATCACCATTTAGAGCAAAAGATTTCTGATGCTATAATAATATATCCTACATGTCAAGATATACATATACATACAGCGAAGGATTGAGTGACTGAAATTTTATCGGGACACCTACTCGAAAAAGCAATAATGAGCATAAATGTATAAATACGTAGGTCTCTTGCACTCATAAAGTGAATGGAAGGGACTGTATAATGCAGTTTCTCTAAATGTTCTGTCCCTAAACTTAAAATTACTTACCCATTTCAGCTCCATACTTAGCCATGTACATAGCAACAGATATATAATTATATGTGCGGTGGGATTTGTGTGAGCCACAGCATAGCACCGTTGTTTGTTACTTTCATTTATTACGCTACGTACGAATCTCATCCCATATGGACACATATTATGCATGCATTCGTACTCGTACTCGTACTGGAGGTGCATAACCAACACCAAACCATCGTCAGCCCCAGACCAGACCAGGGCCCGAGTCAGAACCGACATAGGTAGGTAGGTAGGTAGTAGGTAGGTATAGGTAGGTTGGTGGAAGGCTGCACTTCTGCACCCATGTATAGCTAAGGCAACGCAAGGCTACTGCATTATGTAGTACGTATGCAAATAAGGAGAGAGGATCTCTGAAACCTCCGACCTTACAATAACAATGACTAAAGTTATAATCTATGCACATATATTAGAGGAATAAAACCGAGAAGGAGAGAAAAGAGGAAAAGACGTACCATAATGCAATCTATATCCATGTCATTAGTGTGTGTAGTGCCGTTGTCGTTGTACTGAGGGAAGGAGAGAGCAGTGGAAGAGCGCCGCATGTCACGTCATTCATGCATATTCCTATACATACACACGCTCCACATCGAGGCAACTAGACACGCTCTGCAGCAATGCACTATTTATGTGCAATGCAAGTGTAGATGAGAATAAAATAGTTGGTAAGTGCACCCTGTATTTCCTATAGATGACTATTAGAAAGCATTGTAGTGAAAGGAGGAAGAGATTCCAATTCACACCACCGAATGATTCAACCTATCTCTCCTAACATCTGCTTCATTATTATTATATTTTATATAATAGTTGGAGTGAGTGAGTGAGTGAGATCTGGTGTGGTGTTGCGGTGAGATGCATTTCCATCCAGTAAAATAATGTGATGTGAAGCGATCCGATGTGGATCCAAAGCCAAATGTGGTATTCCTCGTACGGCTAAATCACAAAGACTCAAAGTAAAGTAGATGAAGTCATGAAGGATACGAATACGAAGGTCTCGGTGTGGATGCTCATGGTTATGTACAAGGTACAGAAGGTATTTTGGTATTCTGGCTTTTTAGCTGAGAAACTGAAATGTGTCTGACTGTGACTTTGAGAGTGGAAGAGCAAAGCAGAGGAGCACATTCATTTATTACACATATTCTGTCTTTTCTGGTGCACCATTTTCATGCTCAGTGAACCCAGCTGATTCGATGGGTAATTTGAAATTTGAAACA
>JAAXYX010006039.1:0-10179 GCA_036851915.1 Ptenothrix huangshanensis
GATTCAAGTGTAGCCTTGTATTTGCACTCAAACCAGGGCAGCGCAACTTATTTGCAGCAATGTAATGCAATGCCATGCCATACCATAATACCATATTACACGATGTCATGATCATGGTCATGGTCGCCATGTGGAAAATTTGGTTTGTAAAACAGCAAACAGGGACAGTGATTCAATGAGTCGATTGATTTGAGCACGTAAGTTGTATATTTCATATTCTTATATGAAACTTCTAAAACCATTTCAACTGGAAAATTCAAGAACCGAGGTCAAGAGTCAGAATAGAGTCTCTCATGTATACTTCAATAGCGGTATGATAAAATACCCCTATAACAGACAGACCAAAAGGAAATGATTATCACATCATTAATAAATGTGTTTGTAGTAATTACAGGTGAACGAAACAAGCTTAGTCCATAGTAATTATTTACCGGTAACACAAGACTGAGACTGGTACTGCCAGCTATGGATACATTGGCAAGGCTAGACTAGACTGTGTAGTTTAAATTCAGTCACGGTCACGTTGTCACTGCCATTGTCATTGTAATTGCATTTGATAGTTAGTGTCAAAGTGCAATGGTAGTTTTAACTTCAACTTTAATCATGATTACCATCTGCTTACACTGCTCGATTCTTGTATCACATTTTATTCCCATTCGATACGTTACATATTGAATGATTTTCTTATCTTGTTCTCAGTAAGGTACTCTCCTGGTGCCCATTCTTTAGAGTGAATAAAAACTGGCGGCTGCTCCAATAATTCTAGTGAAACGATAAAATGCCCACAATAGTAACAAATACTGTATCAAGTTGTATATATTAGTATTAGTAGAAACGTAATATCTCGATGACGATGACAATGATGACGATGGCAATAACGATGTGATAAGTCGATAAGAATTTGACTTCTACATCCATGCTTATGTACACCGGCTACTGGCACACAGCTACACGGTAAAAACTAACCACACTATCATTTACGTATCACTTACTGATCTCTTACTCATTTATGAGTAACGATAAGTGAAAAATGAGTAACGGATATACAATTGGTTAAAATAAGATGGTATTTTACAGAGCGTACTCGCTTTTGAAAGTTATTTTATCAGTCATTTCAACCAGCCGGTAAATCTGCATTAATTCTAAAAGAGTATACGTGCATAAGGTGTATTGGTATATTCTCGCCACAGTCGATAATAATTGCTTTACTATAATATTATTTGTATTCAAAAATTTCTAGAATTTTGGTATTCTAATAGCATGTTATCTGAAGGCAATTGTAGGTAACTGCGTACAGTTGTCTTCGGAAAAGTTGGCAAGTATTGTAACGAACTAAACAACACGTACCTACATTAGTACTATGTACATAATTGACAGTTATTATTTCTAACGGCGTCAATGAGTTTTGCCAAAATTAAAAAAACAACCATATTATGTGTAATTAAATTACAATCAAAGCTATGAGCAATCTATTGTAAACAGTAGTTTATACAAAATGATTTGCTGCCAGCTATTGAAACCGAAACAATATAAATTGCGTTTATACTTCACGCCTTAATAGACTGAATTGAGCACAGGATTTGAATATACAGTATTCTTTATCCTGAAGCAATTTAATACCACAAACTCGGCATATCCTTTCACTGATTTAGCAAATTCAAAAACTCGTCAGATGATTTTTGAGCATCAAAAACATTTAAGGGTATAAAATCTCAACTTCCATTTAAGGGTATATTTTAAGGTACCTAGTATAAATTTAAGGGTATATCCGATCTTGGTTCAACCAATTTCTCAAGTTAATGTGATAGTCGAAGATTTTAATTCTCAATTTAGTAGTGCATGCATACATATTTACAACATAATGCACCTGGCTAGCGGGAAAATATGCTAAAACGTAAGCATGTGTCAATAAATATTTTAGCAAAGACAACTGCGGACAATGAGCCAGTGACAGCTACTAAAACACTTAATAAAAATGTATTTTTTGATATTAGAAAGATAATTGTTAATTTACCGGATGGCATGTATACCAGAAAATCGAGTAACCAGGAATTCGTTTATTTATTAAACTACTACCAATTTTTGACAGTACTCAATCAAAATTCAAAGTAGGTACTCTGGTAGGTATAAAGTGCAAAAATGCAATTTTGATTATTGACAACAAAAGCTTTTATACATGTAGTATACCATGCAATTGTATTTCTTGTCTACAGATATATATAAAAAGGGCTGTATGAAAATAATCTTGCCCTTAAAATGACTTTTAATCTCTTAGAAACCATTAAAGAATTATTTGTACTATACTGAATAGTGAATTACTAGACAAATCATGAGAAAATTTTTCAGTATGGATAGCTATGTTTAAGTTTGAGTTTGCACATCAAACTGGAAGAACCCTAAAAATACTGTTTTTAAAAGCAAGCAGCTCTGCTATTCTGAACTCTAATATTTCATAACTGCAAACGGCAAAATATTTAATTACTAACGTTACCTATGTAGTAGCATAAATTCAATTTTGTTTCGTAGGTCGCAAAAAGATAAAAAAACGACCGTTTTGCTTATTTTTCTAATGGATCTACTACGTGCTCCAAGATGTTTAAAAGACCACGAAATATGCATGTGATGCATTTTGATTTATTATTGGAACTTATTTCAGACTTGCAGATAGATAGTATAGTCTATTTATAGTAATCCTAATGAAGGACGTTCGAAGTAAACATGTACACTTCATGGCATTTAAAAAGTTTTTCATTTTTTTTACTTGACTTTAAACTAAACATTAATAGACAGAGCTTTAATAATACTTTTGCCATACAGTAGCATCTGATTTTTATACTGAGTGCGGCTTTTACGCTTTTCGTCGGTATTTTGCCGGTCTCTCATTCCTCCATACTGCACATCTCACTATAGTGAGACAGAAAACGAAACGATAAAACATTTCGCTGGGAAATTAAATTCAACGCACTAACGCTACCAATACGGTGAGTGATTGTAACTAAACTAATTGAAGATGCTTCGGTGAGTACGTACGTCAGACTTCAATTTGATGTTCTATAGGTGTCAGTTACATGAACCAAACTACAAATGTACAAATTGTACATCAAATTCCTCATTTACAGTTTACAGACTTCCCTACAATGTATTGCTCTATTTAACTTTATTATGACATTGCTCTACTCATCTCATGTCGTCTCACACAGAAGCTGAAGCAGAACCAGAAACAGACCCACATTCTGAAACTTTCAGACATCGACGATCGACAGCCGGCTCACTTTACTATTAGTACCCAGCCACCAACCACCACGCATCAGCCAACAACTGACAATTCACAACCAACAGCTCAGCACATGCAACTTCTCATGTCAAATTCTATCCTCTCATTACTCCAAACCTTCGTTTAATATACATAATTACAGACGTATGTCCGTGTCAATCAATCATTCAGCAGTCACTCCAATGTAAGTACTGACTTACATCCTTCCCTCCTTCGATCATACCTATCCTATCACCTATCCTCATGTCTCATTCCACGTTTCTAAATTCAGTTAAACAAACTGTTTACTCAACTGCATCCACCTACAGACCTCCAATTATTTCAATTACCGACTTTGCCAAATTTACTTTCCTACATTTCGCATCCTTACTGCCGACTGCAGCTATTATGATATAAATTATTTTAATATAAAATAATTAAGCATCAAATGCAAATGTCGTTGCATTAGTGAACCAGATGAATCCCAGCATAAACCACAATCAGTAATCATTAGTGGCAAAATGTGTATTTTCACATATTAGTTTTTGCAATTTCTGAAATTTGTGAAATTATTGTGATTTTGAAATACAAAACGGGATACACTTGTCGTCCGGAAACATTAAATCAAATTTTCTAGATATTAGATACTGTTCACGGTTGAAACCAGGCTCAGTCAATTTATATTTTATGTGTTATGTATACTGTTGACAGTCTACCATAATCGAATCGACATGTGATTATTCAGTAAAACGATTATTCACCGAAATGAACAATCCTATTGTAGATTCATTCACAAGTCAATCATCATTTTGTTGATCATTCAAAGATTGACGGTTGAGCAAAGCTCGCCGATTGTCAGAAAATTCCGTCTGTCAAGGAGTTCATCGAACTTTGACCCTTTAGTCTCAGACCGTTTGAAATCGTGTTGGTGTGCTAACAAGAAAATGTTGATGCAACTGTGACTCTTACCTAGATGTTTTAGTGAACACTCAAATTATACTGCAAATATTACTTTTACTAATTGATTACTACCACAACCTGATTATTACCAGGGGATAATTATTAAAATTAGTTAATTATTATGAAGTAAAAAGCATCCCCTTTAACACTAAACAAAAAAGAAAAGTATTGTTTACCAGACTAGAAACGGATGATGGATGAAGCAGCTGTGAACAGTTACTTTTGACTTTCAATGATGAGCAACCGAACTATTCACTTTTTGGGCTACAAATCCAAGTCTCACGAACACACTCTGCCACGACTTTGCAGATTTTGCCGGCAAGTTAGTTTTGTTTTTGTTTTGGGCTTGCAATAAATAAGTATGAAGGTGGGTAGTATTTGATACTTGAATTCAGATCGATATCGATTGCGTTTGCTAGGCTATCAATAACCAGAACCAGCTACTGACCACATACTAATCCCTATTCGGTTTTATTCCGTTTCCAAAAATCTATAGGCAATAGGTAGATATCTCACAACCCGATGACTAGGATAACAATCAAGGACAGGACAACCAGTGCCAGTGTCACAGGACTTGGACTATATGGGGAATAAATGTCGGCGAATCTTCTGCAATGAGCAAATAATGACCGGCCAATCTCCACTCACCAGTGGATGGAAGATAGGCTTGGAATGAGTGCAGTGATGAGATATCACCTATTCATTCCACAAACTCCACTCGTAATCAGTTCAGTCACAGTCCAATTTGAGCAGTCCTTATGCGTTCTACCCATTTATTATGTAATTAAGCATACATAACAAGGTGTCCGCTTCCAGTTTTTCAATCTGCTCTCTATATTCACCTTGTCACGGAAGTCAAAGTTGACGTGATAACTTAAGGTGAAAGAGGAGTTGAAGCACTGTGTGTAGAATGACCGTGTGAGAAGGAAATGATCCAAAGGACTAAATGGAAAATGTGTTGCAGTCGAGGGATGAACCGGGAGACAAAATAAATGTGAGATGACAGAGCGGTGATTGTTGAGGCAGTTGGTTGCAGCCACAGCCGATGAGCCGAGCGTTGGGTGATGACTGGCCACTAGCACTCATGTGTAGTCGGCTTCGGCAGTGAGATGTGAGCAGTCGTCGGCGAGGCAAGGAAGCAGGCAGGTGCGGTAATATTATGTGTAGCTTACGAAAGAGAAACCCAAACCAGCCTAAAATCCCAAAGTCCTATGCCCAAACCCAATGAAATGCAATCCAGTTCTTCCTTGTTTCGCATCCGACTTGACTACTGTGGAATGGAGTGGCTTGGAGTGGAGCAGGAGCAGAGACTGAAACTGCAAAAGGGAGCAAATGGAAAAAGAGAGGCAAAGCAAGGTGATGGGATGACGGGAGTGCCTGCAACTAATAATAAGCTCCACTACAACTACTGCAACGGCCTCCGTCACAAAACCGGCAAACAGACAGACCGACGGACAGACGGACTTACATAGCCTTCCCCGCCTCTCCCTGGGCTCCCGGCTCCCTGCCCACCAAACCGATTTCCAATACTCACCCGACCAACCTACCCACCCATCTTTCCACAAGCCAAAAGCCATATCTTAGTCGCCTCTCGTTTCTCTCTCTCTCTCTCTTTCTACCGTTCGTTATGACTTCTTGCTGCGTTCGCCCTTTCATTGCCACATCACAAACTATTGCCCTATCACCAGTCACTCTAGTTCCAGATCCTACACCGTCTACTGTCTACAATAATGCCAAAAAGTATATCAAACCAAGGCCACATCGAGTTCAAGGTCCAAAACATACCATCTACAATTTGTAAATCATGTATTTGTGAAATGCGCTATTTACACCAACCTAAAAGCGTATTGCGTAAACCCTCGTGTATCACTTACAGTTTAATGACAAAATGTATATCAATGGGATCGAAACAGGTCACATCCCTAATGAGGTTTTTCTCCACCTTTGAATGTACAACTGTATACATTTTGAGCTTTGAGATAGCATTTTTTGTCCATATTGCACTGATAAGGCTACTTAAGTAACAGGAAGCGAATTTAAGCTAGTGCTAGTGACGTAGAGCAGGTCTCGCTAATCGTAAGCGAGTAATACATAGTACCTATGTAATTTTTGCATTTCTTGTGTGCGAAATGGAAATTGAGACCCTCATGATTTTCCCTTGATGTAAAAGGAAACTGATTTTCGTAAGCATAATTTGCATTATGTTGAACGAATTCGATGCTCAACGTACTGGTGCAAAGTATACAATTACGATAGAGACGGAGCCTATTTAATCGCTCAATGGAGCATTTAAGGTTGGTTGTAGGTTGTAGGTATAGTTTACCGTATGAAGTAACTCCAGGGATGGCATCCCAAAGCTGAAATGGCAGCAGCGTCGACTCCAACTTTTTATTGTTAAGATTATTTCGTACTTCCGTTACCTTAAGATAAATTGTGTACATGTGTTACAAGTTTTAAAAATGTAATGCGAGCTAGGAAAGTCTACGGAATTAAATATACAGTATGAGTTACTGAGAAAATGATACCAAAGCATTAACGAAAATTTTAAAAGTACATCATTGTACATTAATAATTCTTACCTATTTCTAATTGGAGAAAAATTAAAATATTTCTGGGGGTCAAAAGGGTTATTCATTGTGATGAAAATATTAAGTGCATATGTATTAGGTGCCCTTATATTGGTGTTCTGCTTTATGTTATAGTATTGGAAACTCGTCAAACAAAATTTAAATTAAAATAGTATAATAATAAAATATAATATAAATTTTTTACACACCTACGAGAAAACATTTTCGTCTTATTGTATTCGTCACCCTCTGTGAAATTATTCTAGTTGTAGCGCCATGTCCGTCGACCTACCCTTTCGGCGAACTGTCGTTTCGCTAATAAAAAATAAATATTCCTTGCTGGCATTCGGTAATTGATGTGCACTAGCTTGCATTTAACCTTTTGCGTTATTTGTAAGAAGAGAAATAACAGTAGATTCTCCAGTGATTCGGGAAAAACTCCAATTCTGATAAGGAAACATTGTTGGTTCAATATGTTGTTACAAGCATCAATGCAAATACGCATCCTAATGATTGAGGTTATGCAAATGAATGTGAACACGTGAACGTATAAATGAAAAAGCAGAGCATAGCAAACTGAAAAGATAATAAGATGGATATAAGAAACGTAACCACTCGTCTACATGCCCATTTAATGAAAAGGCTTACAGTAGGATTCGATATTGAAAGGAACCAGGCAGGCATAAATTAAAGCACAGGAACAACGACCAATAGCAATTATATATATACATACTTTGATATGTTTGGGATGAAGTCTACAAAAAGAGATTGCTCGGTAGAGAGTTGATCTAATGAGCCTCAAGCAATGGCTGAGAATATGAATGCTGGGTTGTTACATGTATGTATATGTAGGAAGCTGAGAGAAAGAAGAGCAAATCCTAGACGAAGATGGAGACAACGGCGGCTTTACCAGACAACCAGACTACAATTTCCAAAGGACCAGGTCCAACCACGTAGACACAGTTAAGTTCTAAGTACATTCATCCACCTTCGTTCGTTATGTATTTGCAAACATGCACTCGAGTGATCAGTCATGAGAGTACCTCATCTATTTCTATTTTTTGCTCACTCTCTCGCTTACAATCAAACTTCCATCTCAACTACCATCGCCACATTCAGCACTGTGTAAACCACAACCACCTACGGCACTTCGTCTTCTCTTGTCTTTATAATTTTAGAATGCTGAATAGCGTAGATAGCGGCGTGGAAGGGGATTGAAACCGGACCCATTACAACATTTGCAATTTGCTTCACTACCTCATGGCACTGTCGTCTCCAAGAACCTGAACCAGAGCCAGAGTCGACTCAGCCTGGCAATGGCAACTGGCAACAATTTCAAGGTTGACGGTTGACGGTAGTAATTCTTTTCATTCCACTTCCACCCAACCAACCATCCATCCCTCTCATTTGAGCTACTCTGCGTATACTTCTCCTCTCTTCTTTTCCTTATTACTTACTGCATTTCGTTTTTCTATTCACTCCGGTAGAGTCACAGTCCACTTGCCCATTTGTGTCTTCATCGATCCACTCCACTCCTCTCCCATTTCCATTTCTCTTTCTTTCCACTTCTCCACATTGCATTGCTATACAAAATCATCTCGACTTTCTGGCTGCAGTTCTGATTCTTAGTAAGTAAATATCTCCAGCGCCAGTTCCAGTTCCAGCGCCAGTGCCAGTGCCAATGGCAACTCCAAATTTCACTCGAGTACGGAGACGTATCCTCACGGCACCTCACAGAACCAATAGGACATTGGCTGCATAAATGAATGACGGGGTTTTGGGGTCAAACGGATTGACATTAGCATTAACAAGAAATACCGAATCTTTTCTTTTTCAGTTTCGGTTGTCAGCAGCTATGTTGCCACTATTTATTTATCTTTCATAAATTAATGCACTTTCGGTGTACGTACAATTTAACAACATTGAGTTCACTGTTCCGTGAAGGAATAAAGTGTGTTCTTGCTTAGTTAGTGCAGTATATTTATGACTCACAATTCGCATAAAATAATCAACACGTAATTAGACAGATTTAATGTAGGTAATTATTTATAATGTCATGCAATTCCAGCATCAAGAAGAATATTTACTTCCCTATCCATATTATCTTGTCTTGTACGAGTATTACTCGTGCCTAGTTCATTCCACAGCTGCATCACTGTCCTGTCCACAACCACTCCATGACTCCATCCAACCATACAGATATGCCTTGAGATTACTAATACTTTTGCAAATATTGCGTGCGTAATTTTACATTAATCGCAAGTTATAAGTATTGAAAATATTTATTATATGCATTGCATTTGCTTTGATACACAGGTACATGACGGCGTCAACACGTTCAAACACTTCAAGAGTGTTATATGGAGTCAAAGGCAAAGCCTGTGCAGAAGTAGAAGTCATTTTACAACAGTCAACAAGTCAATCCCAAACCAAATTCACAATCATCCAACACGTGCACAATTAGTATTTTTTATGCGTGTACATATAAATAAAGATTTATTGTCAATCATTGATGCACACGTGCAAGTACGAGACTCTCGTCAAAGCTACGGCGCGTTTGTTAATTGCTGATCATAGTTCAAAGTATCAACGACCAACGACAAATTAGTAAATAGTAAATCCATAATGAATAAAAGTCAACATTATGGAATGTATTGATTGTAAACTATGTATGGCAGTCTCTTAATCAAAAGAGCCAGTCATAAAATATTAAATAATTAATACATTTTATTATTTGCTTTTCGAATTATGTAATTTATACACTACAAAAATGAAAGAACCTTAAAACACAAAAAAGTGCATTTAAATCGCCAATATCCTACTCGTTGGTATTTAGTTTAAATATGGACGGATTTAATCGAAAGTGCATCATAAATCCATTAAAATGCATGCTGGATTACGAAATGTACATTGTTTTGGATGCACTTGAGGTGCATACTAACTGAACTCATAATTAAGCTCAGTACGAGTAGATTTTGACATTGTACACACACAAGCTTACAAATACCGTCTAATTTGAATCCTATGTTTATCTCATGCATGAGAGGAGTAAACGATATAAGCACAAACGATTAAAGTAAGATATTCAGTGTTTAACGTGTACGAAAGGAAGATATTCACATTTTTATGACAGCCCCAAAGTCGAAACTGGATATTTGCTCAACATTTTTTATAATACTATTAATTATTGCTAATCGTCTACTATGTACATATATATCATTTTGTCGAAATATAAAATAAGTGTAATCCATTACATGAAAATTTTTATGTCATTTCGCAAGTTTTTAAGAAACAATTTTTTTACTGAACAGTTTACAACACACACCTGCAAGCTTCAATTATATATTAATTTATGGCTAAAGATGAATTGCACTAAAGTAATAAGTACACTCTCTAAAG
>JAAXYX010006040.1:0-10178 GCA_036851915.1 Ptenothrix huangshanensis
TTCTCTGATCAAAAGTCAAAATAAAATAGAAGCGAGAACAACAAGTGCATATCGCATCTTGGCATCGCATCGCATCGCATTGCATCGCATAGCATCGTAGATTGTGGATGGAGACTGGCGGATGCACTTGAGCATTTCCCAGCTTTAGCTTGTTAGACGAAGTAGAATGTTGCCACAATACAAAGACCAGGCCAGGCCAGTCGCTGTGTTCCGTTCCCTTGTCAAAGCTCAACTCGTCTACTATTATCATTATCATTAAATTTATTTTTATTGGGCGTGGAGTACAAGCCGTAGAGCAGGAATAAAATGTGTCGAATGCACAACCGAGTCAAGATAGAGTTGGTCTGGCCACATTGCATTGTACACTCATGTACGTCGGAGGACCCGCATCCATTATCCTCTCACATCTCCAGTAGGTACATATGCCGCATCATTAGGTTAGGTAGGGAAGAACGGGAACTGCAACGAGCCATTTCTTCAGCCAACCCATCAGCACAACACAAGCTACAAGCTACAAGCATCACGATCATGAATAACCTTTGCCATTTGTCCGAGGCTGGAATGGAGACAGAAATTGCCGATGCGAGCACGTCCTTCGATCATTTTCCACTCTGCACTCATTCTCCCGATGCTCAATGACTCAATTGGAAAGGCGTTTGATTCTCAATGCAAATGCGAGTGCATTGTCAACTGACTCTCGTTACTAATAGAGAAATCCTCGCGAGAACCTTGTTTTCATGGCAGTTTGTGGTTTCACTTGGGTACAGTCCAGATTTCAGTTGAGAGCGGGTAATTATGGATAAGATGAGTAGAGTAGGGCGTGCATATGTACATATGTATGTATGAGGAGAGAGAGATTGTGTAATGGTAACCTGTGGCTTATCTTGGCTTGTCTTTCGTTTTTGTTTCCAGTTGACGATTGTGGCGGTTTGGGTGGCGAGTGCGATCTACAGCTCGCCGAGACTCTACTACATCAACACGATCACAATTCCACGCCACGACGGCGAGATCGAGATCATGTGCATTCCCAAACGAACTCTGTATGACTCGGTGACCTTCGACCTGATCAACATGCTCCTGCTCTTCTTCCTCCCCCTCCTCGTGATCACCGTTCTCTACACTCAGATCGGGATCGCTCTGTGGAGGAGCAGTCAGAATTCCATGCCAACTTCGTCCACTTCGGAGACCAGCTCGAGCAGCTACCGAGAGATTGACTACCACAACAACCACAACTCCGTCTGCTCCACGACCCACGGCATGACCGTCACCCAGTCCGCGTCCAGTCACAGTCACAGTCACAGCCACACCACCAACCTCCACCACCAGAGTCACCGGAAGGTGAGGAAGTCCAACTTGTTCCGACGCTCCGTCATCCGACATCCTTGCCTTTGGTCGTCGTCGTCGTGGTCTGTGAAGAAGAAGGAGCAGAAGAAACGACGCAGTCATCACCGGTCGAGTTTCTACACGGACACGACATCGGCAGCGAACACGACGGAAATCTCGTACCATTACTCTAACGGGGGCCATAATCATAATCAAGTGCATCAGAACGGGAATTACAAGTACACTCAGAGCCATTGCAACCATTGCAGGTGCGACTTAGGCACTCTGTCCTCAAATCCCGGCGACGTTTGCTGCAACGGAAATGCGAGTCCGTGTCCCTTGATCACTGGCCATCAGCACCAGCTCCCTGCGTCCACCAACCATAACAACCACAACCACACTCATAATCACAACCATAACGACGCCTACCCGTCTCTGTCACCCACTCATCACAATCCGAATGGAGTCATCAAGAGCGCAGAGCCCATCGTCGTCGTCAAATTCGAAAAGAACAACTCGTTCTCCAAGAAAAGCCATAAACGACATCGTTGCACGATCCTCATGAACTCCTCGAACAATTTCGCCCGTGTTCAACTCCAGAATGGAACGACGGGATTACGCGGGTCCATTCATGAGTCGAGTCAATTAGACTGCGCTCACTGCTCCTGCTCCTGCCTCACAGCAAGGCATCAAACCCACAGTCAGAGTCCGCCGTCGGGTAATAAGTCCGGAGGAGTTCACGGGGACCTCGACACCAACACCAACAACTTGTACAACTCGGCTCTCGGAGGATGCGGCTGTAGCTGTGGGAATTCCACTTGTGTGCTGGGCGCTGACAAGAATTTCGACGGGATCTCGTGCTCTTGCACCTGTTCGCTCAGCACCAACTGCCACTGCAACGGGAACGTAGAGCTGGGACTCCTTCAGCCCTCAAACTCCAACTCCAACACTAACTCCAGCACAAACCCCAACCCTCAAACTCATACAAATCACAGCACCGGCACAGGGAAACTCAAACGGATGCGTGTGATACGAAGCTCAAAATACGGCACCAGAGCTTTCCAGTCCCGTCGACGGATCATCCGAATGCTCATCGTGATCGTCTTCACCTTCGCCATCTGCAACCTCCCGTTCCATGCCCGGAAGATGTGGCAGAACTGGTCGCCCAATTACCAAGGCGGCAGCAACTTCAGCTCCATCTTCACACCCGTCACATTCCTCATCATGTATGCTAATTCCGGCATCAACCCCCTCCTCTACGCCTTCATGTCCAATAAGTTCAGACTCAGCTTCAGAGATTTACTCTGCTGCAAAATGCGACCGTCACTCAGAGTGTCAAGGAAGGCTTCCACTTGTTTACCGCAAGTCATTCCGCAGAGAGCCATCAAAACAGAAGGAACGCTTTCAGTACAAACCGACGTTTAATTTATTCTCTCCACTCGATTTATCATTACTTATCACTACTCCAGCCAACCGTTCTTAACTCAAGAAGTAGCATCATACACTTCCCTTCCCACCTCATAAACTTCTCCAATTTTGCGACCAATGCGGTATGAGCGCAAAAGGGTAGGGCCCTTGAAAGGAGCGCTATTTTCTATGCATTGACCTCAAGAGCTGTGAGCGGAATTAGGAAAATCGAGGAAAGAAGAAACGCCTGAATCGTCCATCATTCTCAACCGTGCAACAAACTCTTCTCCCCCAGCACTTTTACGCACTTTCCCATTTCCTCTTTGTCAGTGTTTGCAGAGTGGAAGACAAAGTGGGAAAAGAAATGTTTATGCCGATAGGAGTTTAAATCATCATTTCATATTCTCCGCCGCTCATGTCACGGGGTAGTCGATGAGGAAACGCTTAATCCTCTTTAGCCATGGGCACACACACACTCACTCCCTTCGCATTTATCATCAGTCAAGCATTTCATTTGACACTGTCATTTTGTCGAGTGGCTTCCTTTCCCTTACGGTTTGTCTATTGCAATTTATTAAATTATTATACACTCCTGTCAGCCACTTTCATCCAGACCATTCATCCCAAACCAAGTCGTCTCACAAGGAACGTACCCCAGTCGGTACTCTCTTATTCAAAACATCATGGTCACGGTAAACCAATACAAGAACTCCTAATTTTGCATTTTCCTTTAGCCAATCTTATTGAATTTCCTGACAACTATTCCATTTCTAAAAATTGCGTTGAATTATTTGAAACATTGACAAGGGTTCTTTGAGGTAAAAACATGATAAAATAAACCCGATTTAAAACACACCAATTTTGATTTTCGCTCTTTTCGAAGTTGGCAAAATAAAAGGCGTTTTTGATGCACCCTTGGAGACGATATTAGTTTTAAGAGCATGATGACGATGACCGGTTTCGGCTTTTTTATTGCTTGTTCATTATCAGATAATACTCCCACAGGGGTTCATTAGTTGTTGCCTATAGTTTTATACACAATGCAGTGGTAGTAGTTGTAAAAAATATGAGTTGTTCCTTGTTCAGTTCCAGTTGGTGCTATAAGACAGCGAAGGAAAATGCAATCGGTATAAAAGCTTGGTTGAATGTGACAATGCTTTTTGGAATCCGAGAGTACCACACCACCTACCACTTGGCGTATGTTCCTTGTCAGACAAAATTTCTCCCTCACGTACTTTTTATTTTCCTCTTTACTTTTATTATCCTCCGCTCCAACTCTAACCAGTCTTATTTTTTATTCGGTTCATTTCATAATCCAAATCCCAAACTCCTAACCTATCCAAGTGACCTTCACTTTCTCATTTTTCATAGCTTTCAAAGCATTCAGAGAAGCGCTCCAGTTTCTCTACAATCTCCAATGAATTGACTCTTTGAGCTTCGACTCGACTCGACTTGGCTTTTGGCTTGGCTCGGCTTGGCTTGGCTTCACGTTAAGAAATGCAAGTAGCATTCACTTACTCCTCCCGAACTTGCCAGCTGTTTCAGTTTTTTACTCCACTTTGCATCGTATGATTTTCAGTTATGCAAATACAGTGCTAGCATAATTTTGGCCCCAGCGCAGCGAAAGTTTTTGACATAAGCATCGCATGAAGGCATGATGGAAGGAATGGATGGAAATGCAATACTCAGAAACTTTGTTACATACAGAACAGACAGAATGGAGGAGCACTTTGTTTAGTGTTCTACATGACACCTTCAGGGATGGTCAATTAAACTCGAGTGTCAAAGAGGGAAAGAGAAAGGAAGAACGTAGATCGTAGTCTTATTTAAAGAATGTGATGGACTGCAGACTGTTCCATTTTTCTTTATTAGGCCATGTTGAGCAGGTCCTGGGTTGAAAGGAAATGTTGTCATAAAGATACCTACATGTTGGGAGCTGGGTTTCTCTATATATGTGTAAAAATGATACCTATGTATAAGTAGTATTTACAATTAGGTAGATGTGGGATTAGTTTTAGTTCTAGTTGTGGTCGCACATAATGTAAACCCCGTAGAATAAACACCTATGTATTTAATATGTTAAAACTTATAGTATGGTATATTTGTAATGACTTGTACTTGTACATTGATGGGACAATTGATCTGATCTGAATTCTGAATGAACCGTGAGACTGAGATTTTATAAATGTCATTCAGCGGAGGGGATCAACACAGGGTATCTTTTTAGGAAAGAAACAAGAAAGAAGAGTGGACAAGATTTCGATGAAATCAACGCATCATCTCGTCCTCGTCGTGACATACGCTCTCATCGTCAGTCAAGTAGTCATTAGTCGGTAGTTAGTAAGTTGGTAGTTCTGTAGAGTGGATGAGTAGTCTATGCTGTGCTCTGACTTTGGTATCTTTCCGGTTGTGTCGCACTAATCAAATAATTGTCATATCCTGCAACTGAATCTCGCCATGATTCTATTACTAATCCTGCTTCCTCTAGCTCGTCGTTTAGCGGATCAGACCGCCTCGCCAATCAAATTTCTACATGCTAGTCAATGTACCCATTTCAATATCTCTTCATGTCGTTGTCGGTCTTGTGATTTTCGATCGAATTACAATTTGAGTCAATTAACTAAAACCCTGAATGACTACAATCCCTTGTTATTCCGCATCGCTCTCCTGCCACTTCAATCGTATAACAAAGCATTCTCGACAGTAGCCCTCCTATTTTCTAAATCATCTGGAGCAAAATCAAAATCAGTCACAGTTGTCGTCGCGTACCAGGACCAGGATTGAATTTCAAAAGGTTTCCAGCTAATGCAAAGAATTACCCCAGTATAGGAGAAAAAAGGCTTGTGGTCATCATGCCAGCTCTGGCTCTCGGCTAATGACCGTGTTCCAGAAATTTGGAGCAAACGATGCACGATCGTTTTTGTTCACGAAATGTGGTTGAACCTTGAATTTGAATTTAAATTCAATGCGATGTTGAATTCAATTTAGGATTCCCTTTTTGGCACAGAGCAAAATATCGGATTTCAAGCACAAAAGGTCAAATGCAGCAAAAGTGGGAAGACGAGAAGCGATAGGATGTAAGTACAGTGCAATGTGAGCTCATATTTATGTAATCCTTCGTCGTCGCTGTTCCAGCTTTACTCCCTAAATTACAGAATAATGTTGTACTACATAATGTCACAGGAACCTTTGGGGTGTATGCACGCAGTTTTAATTATATTTTGGTAATACAAGTACATATTACTTATAATTGTGTGATTATGTCATGCTGAAGTTGATTAATCTGCAACAAGAACAAAATATGAAATGAAGCGAACCAACAGGCCAACAAAGAATGACACATGCTTTGTTCGCCAAATGCTTCATTTTGTTTCTTTGATTTCGGGGAAATCGTCGACGGACACTTGCCATTCGACAAACCACAATAAAGCACAAGGTCAAAGCTAGAATTTCCTGGTCAGGCTTCAACGTGTGAATTGTAATTTGATAATCGTCACCGCTGTACTCCGCATTCGTGTAATTAAAATTCCTTTAACTCTAAGCCACACTCATGCAGCACCGAAATGATACTTTGAACTTTTACGTTCTATTCATCAGGTGAGGATGACGTTGGGCTGTTGATGTCTACGTTTAAATTGTGAATCTGTCGTTGAATTGTAAAGCTGGACTTTAAACCAGCTCAGGAGACTTATCTTTGAATTACTATTAAATAATTGTTGAAGCATTCACTTGCAAAGTGTAAATCCCCATCCCCATACCCGATCCCTGAACCTTCTTCGTACTTCCTCTTCCTCTACCTACTCAAGTATTTATCGATATGATATAACTACATCTGTGCATACGTGTTAAATGTTACCAAGTATTTAATATTTTGGGAGAGGTCCATTGTTTCGAAAGAGAAGATAATAATAATAATGATTATTATTATGATGATGGTTGGAATTTGAAATAAATATCTCATTTCGTTATAAAAAGTCGGATGTGAATAATTGCGCAATAATTTCTATGGCGTTGAATCTGTTGGAAGCAACAAAACAAGAAAAAGTTATTCCTTGGTCAATTTATTCACAGCAGTCGACTCAGAAGCAAGGTGGTCGTATCAAAATAAATTATCAATTATCATTTTGACATGAAAACAAACATGCATCTCGTAATTATTTCCCTCAACTTTAAAGTATTCAAAACTAATCCTAAATCTGCATGTAATGAACAACTTCGCGACCCCAGATTGTGAATATAAGTAGAAAGGTATAAGATAATTTACAATTTATTGCTTCCCAATTCTTCTCACTCAACCTGCAGATGTTGATACTCTTTTTAACTTCATACACAGTTGGCCTTTTTCTCAGTTCAGCTTCATCTTCCAGATCCAGATGAACATCCAGCTCCTGCCATTCTGCCTTGACCTTGACTTTGACTTTGAACTTGACCATGAAATTGGTGTGAACTATCGGAAGAAGAGAAGTTTGAAAATCTTGAAGAGAATGTAAAGCGTCATGAAGATAATAAATCCTTGAACGTATTTGTTGCTTTGCACTGGTAAAGGAAACAAAGATTCATCAGATGATTAAACGATTAGATCTCAACATCAACTTTTCAGAACTATCGATATAAACTGGATTTTGGAATTCCGAATTTGTTTTTAGCATCTGAAGTCTGAAATAATGAAGAGTTGAAAGGTGAATTCACGAGGAAATCTGTGGGATTCCCTGATTTCGTAATGGATAGAGGATAAAAGTAAAAGGAGACATGAAAAGTGGAGATTATTCACCTAATTCGCCCAACATGGCGAAAACCTTATCTCTCTTTTCCTCAGGAGTTTTAGCACTTTTCATTTCATTCCCGAATCGATCAGTAAATTCTCCCATATTCTTTTTCATCACTGGCACATCCTTTTCCATTTTATCCTTTAGTTTAGGTAGCTCTGTCTTAATCATCGTCTGGGTTTTCTCAATATTCTTCCGTACCTCTGGACCATACTGCTTGTTCATCTCATCCGCTTTCGTCCTCGCTCTTTTGGCCGCTTCATCCAATTTTTCGAATTTGTCCTCATGTTTGGCTCCAAAAATCGACCTGATCATGCGATATATTGCTTTGAACGCTTCCACCACTAAAGTCAAGGACAGTTTTATTAGCTGTGAGAACAAATATATTTTATTACTCTTTTCATTCACCCTGCATCACACAAAATGATGAGAATCAAGACAAAAAAGCCAAAGTCAAAGCTGAGATCAAAATGTTCACCGCGATTACGACATCCAGAACAGACGCCCGCAGACAACAATTCCACCACTCCTTTCCACTCAGAACCTTGCTCTCGGTCTCGGTCTCGGTTTCAGTGCCACATGGACCACAAGGGATGTTTAAGTGACGCCTTTCATTCCCATTCCATTTAACTTAAAACACAAAAAATAGACACGTGAAAAACACGGATCACTGGCGGGGAACATAAAACATAATAAGAGAAAGGTTTCTTATCGCCCTAAACTTATTCTCCTCTTGTTCCTCTTGACTCTTGTACTTTGTACATACCTGGACGTGGACCGGCTAACTTGAGGAAAGTTTGCTGAGAACTACCATCTTCATTTCTCACGAACAATCTTCCGAGACAGCTTGGATGACGTTGACCTTTTAAGAGCTTCTGCTGCCCTCTTAATGACTGCGACTGGCGCTGGCCTGAGCTGAGCAACGAAAGCCGTCCATTTACTTGTGACAGCACGGATTTCCTAACACTGATTTCATCTTGTCGCCGTAGACCTTGCCTATTTCTTACAATTAACTTGCCCACTAACGACGGGGTAACATTTTTTAAAACTGAACAACATTGGCTGGCGTTTAGTAACAACGAGCTCATGTTTTTTTCCAGTAAATCACAATGACTAAACTGCACTTACAATTACATAGGGATCCTCACAAGCTAAGCATCTTCTTAATTCTTAAGGAATTTCCGCCGACCTCTTAATAATTTTGTATGCAATCAATAACATCCTACAAGTGACGTTGAAACAATTTTTCATCATTGTTAATTGGTCACGCACATTGAATTTGAATGAATATTACAAAACACTGTTGTAGTTGAAAAATGCAAAGTGACTTCCAGAGTTTTCTTACAAGCTAAATTCCAATTCACTTGCAGTTTACTGCAAGTAGAACAGAAAACAGAATTAAACGTTATGGTATGGCCAATGCGAAATGCGAATGCCAATATTGACAATATTATTCAAAGTGCAACGGAAAAGTGCAATAATTATATGAAACCAGTTGCCCTACTAAAGGTGTGTCTACAATGGCGATATTGGCGATGCGAACAGCGAACTACCTTGAAATTGTATGTAGAAGTCCAAGGCAGAGATGGTTTTGTGAAGTGCACTTCCGCAGTTTCACTCAAGACGAGTTTCGGAAAATGTAGACGAAAGTAACTTAGAATTTTCGCGTTTTCATTTCCAACGAAAACGACCAAGAAGGCCAGACCAAGACGCTAATTTATTATTATCACTTTTCCAAGCATGCAAAAGGAAATTAAACGACTAAGAAAGGGAAAAGGGAATGATATGGAAAATTATATACGGACACGGCCTGACGACTGCGAACATTAAGCAATGAAGAATGGGGCAGAGATTGAGAATTCACTTTGCATTTCTAAATTATTGCTATTATAAGGATGACAATAAATAATAAGAAATAGGTGTAATTTCTAAAATTCTTACTCTGCAGAATAGGAAAAGGGAAACAGAAATGGAACTCAAACTCAAACTACTTGGTCTTGGTCCTTTCTTTCTCCATTCTCCTCGAAATCTCACTCAGGCAATACCAAACCAAATCAAAACAAAACTCCTATGTTCAACGTGTAATGCACAGCACACGGCACGAGCTCATTTTTCTTAAAATATTCACTTTCCTTGATTCACGTTTCACGTAACACAATTGAAACTAAAATGAGAGAAATTATTATCGACGGGAAAAAAATATCAGGTTATCAATCAAACCGGGAAATAGTACCCGCCTTTATTATTCATATTTGACAAACTAATTGGATTTATATTGCATATCCAGGGTAACCTGGATAAACACCGCGGAGCGTCTTTTTTACCTTACACGTTATATTTACACACAGACAGAACTACGGTACGTGACGTGCATGACTCGTCCCCGACTATAATATTCGTCCCCAGACGAACTCGTTCCAGACAGATTATAGTACTAGTTTAAGTTTATCTTTATTTACCATTCAAAATAAATTGATTTTCAATGGAACACACTGCAACCTAACATTAACTTAACTATAATGCTATTCAATACAAGTAGAGAAGAGAAAAAACTTTATTAGTCACTGTTGCACAATTGCAATAGCCACACGACTCAGTATATTGAACATAATATTTTTAACATAAGGTTATTGTAGTTTAGTTTCACTTCTTAAGTTATGATCCGTATAGATGATGGTTGTA
>JAAXYX010006041.1:0-10178 GCA_036851915.1 Ptenothrix huangshanensis
ATTATTTCCTTCCACAACTGTTCCTTCTTCCTTTCATGCAGTCACAACCTCATTCACATCCCCATCCACATTCACATTCACATTCACATTCACAAGAAAAGTCCACTCCCTATCTTTCACAAGGAATTGGAGGTTAGCTCTATAAGGAGGCATCGTATAGTATAGTATAGCATAGCATAGCATAACATAGCATAAAGCAGAGCAGAAATGAGAGCGCGAGGCAACTTTCTTTAATTAATTTCCGTCCTGAGGTGGTTTCCGATTGGTTATTGGCTAAATGGATTTCCTCTTTCCAACTTGCTCACAGCCCCCACACATAGAATCAGCCTCAAATGCAAAGGATCAGAGATAAACAAAACCTTTCACTCTCTCAAATGTATGGAGCTCAATAGGCTGGTATTTGTATACACTTCATTTTATCCCGTCTATTTAACTGCATATCCTATGTCCTCCCACAAAAGGGTGGACAAATCATTTATTCTACTTTTCTAATTAACATAAGGATGAACGACAACTATCTCACATTCGCATTTCCTACATTATAATCAAATGAGGAGAAAAAGAATCCCACAAGGAATAGAATTCTTGTCGCCTCACGTGTCCCTCCTGCAGGATTTCTCTGTTCCCTTTTTCTATTTTCTCCTTCTTTCTCTTCTCTTCAATTTGACAGACACTCGGCAATACTACGTGATTAGCTTGGAACGTGGAGCACATGTCTTTATATATGTAGGTATGTATAAGCATAAGCACAAGTCAAGCACAATTGCTTGATATATCCACTTATTTCTGAGACGAAATCGAAGGGAGAAGCACCGCAGATGAGGGGGATTTTTCGGCTCATGATTTAAGCTGTAAGTCATTACGAGCTTCAAAGCCGTTTTGGATTAAGTACCTTGAAAGTTGCATACGTGGCCTGGATTAAACAAGCACATTTTCTATTGCTCAAGGCTTATGAGTTTTTATCAGACATGTTTTTACCTACGCACAAAACTTTATTACAATCTGCAAGGAAAATTGCTTTTAGCAAGTAAGTGAGCATGGAGAGAGATAGAGAGAGAGAGAGAATAATGCATTAGATCCTATAGAGAATGTAACTCACTCAATTTGCCACATTTGAAGGAGTAACGAAGCAACAACTAGATTACGTTTTACAGCTCACCCTTAGGATGCATCTATATTACTAATAGTTATAGTATCTGCACTTTACTTTGAATGGGCATGAGAACGTATAACAATACTAATATATTACAGGAGTAACTGACAGGTATAGCCCTCGAAGCTATATCTGTATACCGTATAACTGACCGTGAGCTTGCATTGACTTGACTTGGCAGTAGATTGGATTGTATTGCATTGCATTACATTACATTGCATTGCATTGCATTGCATTGTAGAGACGAGGTAATTACATCCATCCCGTCTTTCACATTCACTTCAGAGGGATAATAATCTTGTACTACTGGGCTAATCCAATTATAAAAATAATTCAAAAAATAAAAGGTATGTGTACCTATATGTATCTTCATTTCAAACTCGTTTCTTTAAATCAGCCACACAACCTATCCCTGTACCTATCCCTATATCTATATCACTCCATTTTTAAAAAAATTTATTTTTTATACTATACCATAAGCAATGTGTCTTCCTTTTCTTGCTGAGTCGGAATCAATTTCATTTAGCTCGAGTAGTTACCTATATTTATACACTATACTATAATTCATGTACATCCCAGAGCAAGAGGAAATGAGCTAATGGTTTAGGAGAAAATTGAATTTTTGCATGGGAAAAAAATACGAAAACAAACAAAAAATCTTGCAGCAAAACTCGGGATGATAGAGTCCTACAGACAATTTATGTAATTGTAGGAAAAAGTCGAAAGAAATTAAGATAAGAGTAATTTATTGTCTTCGCTCCTCATTGTGTTGGTGGTTGAAATGTGAAATCGTTAATCCAATCGGGGTGATTATCCGAGTTTACATTTTGCTCGTGCTTTTCACCATACTGACCGTACGTCAGAGGCATGAAAAGTACCCGTTAATGCACACACATGGAGATAGAGGTATACATACATGTATGTATATATAGACAGAGACAAGGATGAGGACAGAATAGGAACGAGAAGATTGTTTAAAACTCTTTTGGTGTACTCGCATAAGATACAAGTACCGAGAGGGAGGATCCAGTCAGATCGAGGTATCGATCAGAATCAGCACCAGAACCCGAACCAGAACCAGAACCAGAACCAGCATCAGAAGAATAGCATGTAGCAAGGCGCATCCCTAGCATCGGCTCAATTAGTCGGTTGAATATGGCCGTTGAAAATTGAAACAAGGGAAGGACATCAGTGCTGTCTTGTGTTCTCATCAAATGACAAAGTTGTAGTGAGCATAGCTTGAGGCAGCCACGTAGGTAGGACTACTCTCTACTCTACACACATACAGGCAACTTGGGATGTGTTCACATTTATCCCTATTGTTTCCGATAAGGATCGCGATCAACATAAGATTAAACTATACATACATACCTACACGCCTATACAACTAGGTAGTATACCTAGATATATGTATCTGTGTGCTGGCATAGTATGGCATGGCATGGCATGGCATGTGCAGAAGCGGACAAAGATGAATTGAATGTAATCAGGTAAACTTTGGTCATGAGGATACACGTGCATATGTACATGTAGGTATGGATGTATGCACTCACAAAGGGAAGATCGGTAACTGAGTAGTTCGATAAATCGATAGAAGCAGTGTCAAATCTACGTACAGCCAAAGTGGTTCAAGAGGACAGCGAATGTGCAATTTATTCAGGTGGAGTCTTCCATTTGTTCCCAAAGCATCTTTTTAATGGCTTCAATGAGAGATGATGATTTAGACGAGTAAGAAGACAATAAATCTGACAGTGACTTTCTCCTCTCAAACGAGCTCCAGGGCGAGGGATTCAAATGGAGAGCATTTATTAGGCAATCTTCCTACCACCGCACCGTACCTTTCCTACACACACCTATGTATATTTGAAAGAGGAGCGGGAAACTGGTTGGAGATGGAAGTAGAAGTTGAAGTGAAAGTGGTTGCATCGCGTAAGCAATGAACAGCTTATGAGAAGAAAACTGGAAGAAAGGACACAATGTGCTGGAAAGGTTGAACAGGGAAAGCATCTAAAAAGCCAAAAAAGTCATGTGTTAAACCAGTGAAATGGAACCCTTTTGGCTTTGGAGAGTCGTAAAGTGTGACTTTACTGCTTTTCTCTCTCGAGCCCTTTCTCTTCCCCTACAGTCCATGCTTCCGTAGATTGCAAACATAGAGGAAGTCGACTGGCTTGGCTCGGCTTGGCATGGCATGGGATGGCATGGCATGGCCTGGTTTGACTTGGTCCTACTTGGCTTGACTGTCTCACCACAACCAGAAACTTGAGCGAATAACTTAGGCACATGCCAGGCGACAATTTAGCATTCTCATCTTCAATCTCTACCCTACATTAGGTGTGTAGTATGTGTCTGTTTAAAAACTTGGGCAAAAACTCAGACTATCATCAACCCCCTTTTCCCATGCTACCTACCATATACAGTAGAACCCTGAAACTTTCTCCTTGTGCTATCCACTCATTACAATTACATTACATTACAGTTGGAAATGCGCTGAATGCGCTTTCATTGTACAAACACGGAATCACAATTCCCTTCCGTCGAATGGAAGGACAAACCTTTATACCTCTATATGTACATATAGGTACATAATAATCACTTGACTATCACTCCCATACATTATGAGTTGATAGACCGAGTATAATGTGCTTAATTACATTACAACATATAGGTATACATATATAGGTGTATGTATGTATGTAGGTTAGTGGAAGAGAAATTTTAAATTACCTCCGAATGTTTATTGTGTTAGAGTTGGAGCAAGTTTAAATGTTGGAATCGTATTTCATCACATTTGAATTTAAATTGCACATTGTTCTTCCATGAAATTCACATTTATGAGCATTACCTACGTCGGTCTTCAAAATAAAATCTGACCGTTCTCCGTAACATAGTGGTGTAGTAGGTACTTGAAAGGTTTAAATGTTCAAGTTAGCATTTTAAACCCTTTCACATTCTTCCTCTAGCCTTCGCAACACCAAGACCAGCACGAAGGCCAATCCCATCCCGACACTTGTATGGGCCATGGAAAAGTACAATAATACAGAGTCTTGTTTCTAAATGTTTGTCAGGGATGCATGGAACGGAATATTTTAGCATGCTCTCAAACTCCAAAGTTGAGCAGAGGACTAGCTCCGTCTGACTAACAAACATTCCATTTTCACCCTCAAACGATTTAGTCAATCTCACGTGAATAATTAAACAGGTACAAGTTTGTTTTCTCATCGTCAGTCTAAAGATGTTCCGTGAAGAACTTGAAGCTTCTCACAGCTTCTTAGACAACTTTCCATGGATTTAGTCAGAGAGTGAGTGAGAGAGAGAGAAAGACTGACTATGATTGTGGTAGTGGTGGTTTCCATCGTGGTGTTGTTAGAATTATATGCAGATCGTATGACAAAAGGTGGAACTTTGTCGACTTTTCCTTCGCGACCAAACCGCGAAGCCATAGCCATGTTGAAAGGGCCATGCCGTGCCGTGTTGGAGCTAAGAACTGGTTCGTGGGTCTGAAACGGTGTAAATTTCCTCCATGAATTCATGAACAAGCCACATTTCATATTCCGTGTGTTATTTATGATGGTATGGTGGTAGAGTCGAGTTACCGTAAAGTAATACCTACTTATTGGTCTCCCACAATTTATTTCTAAACAAAAAGGCCCAAGTTGTGAATCGCAACAAGGAAGGCAATGAGCACAGATGTATGTAGAAGAAAAAAAGATTATGGAAAGGATGCCATTTCGATTTCCCTTTTCACTTTCATCCCACACGCTTTCCAACAAGGTATAAATGTGAGGGAAGGCTTAACCAAGTAACCAAGGTGACAGGAGACGTGAAGAAGTGGAGAAGGCCTTTTAAAACCTTTGACTCTCCTGTACCTTGTGACTCTACGCTTTCTTTTTCCATGAGGCTGCTCTTGGTCTTGGTCTTGGTCTTGGTCTTGGTCTTGGTCTTGGTCTTGGTCTTAGTATTGGTGTTGGTATTAGTTTCACTTTCTCGAGTTCCTCCTTCCTGCCCTTTCTTCCTTCTACTTATTCCTCTTCGTCTTCTTCTTCTTCTTCTTCTTCCTCTTCGTCTCTGGTTCTTCGTCTTCTTCCCTTGTCTCGACTTTGTAGACAGAACATGCATTTCCATTATGCTAAGATGACCTACCTTTCACCGTTTCCTTGGAGTATTCCCCATGAATTTTTTATTCCTCGTGGAGACTTGTAGTTGTTGTAATATACTCTTAATACAGGCGGAAGTTGGTCGAATGCAGATGAAAGAATACATGGAGGGAAAAAAATCCATGTGTTCATATTACTTGTGATGTAGATGTTATAGTGTATAAAGAGTGCCACACTATATACATACATAGCGAGCGAATGAAGCCTGAGTCGGCCATTTATATTTTCCCCTTGGAGATTTTGCGGAGCATTAGCATCTGTTCATGTGGGATTCTTTGACGATGTAAGTAGGATGTAGGACTAAGGAGCCCATGCAATGGCTGTGTAGTCATAGTGACCCACACACAATTCAAAACTCCGGCAGAGTCAGATAAGAGAAAGTAAGACGGTGAAAAACGATTTCCAGAGAAAACCTCCACTTTAGTCTCAGCTAAATATTTATTTGCCATTTGTAAGTCATACATGCTGCGTTATGTATGCCTTCCTCATCTCCAAAGCATCCATCCCATATCCTTCCTAGTTACCTTCCATATGCCGATCCTTGCTCATGTCGATGCTCTCCAAGGAGTCTATATATAGCATAGCATCCCACCATCCCACGGTAGAGAATTTTGTATTAAAAGTGGCTAAAAAGCATTCTCAATAAAGGTAATTCAGTGAATATGAAACTTGTAAAAAACTGCAAAATATTTTTTGACACAAAACAAGAAATGCCAAAAATGTGTAAAAAAAAGTAGGAATCTATTTTAACTATTTTACTGTTTTAAAAATTACACAAAATAGAGAATTGGTCTTTTTTGAAGAGTGTAAAGGGTAAAATTTGAATGTTTCTAAAAGGATCAAAAATAGAGAATTTTTGCCTTTCTGAAAAGCGTTCAAAATAAGAAATTGGATTTTTCAAAAAGTGTTCAAAACATGAAAATGGGGTTTTCAAAAAGTGTTGAAAATAAGTAATTCAACTTTTTAAAAAGTGTTCAAAATACGAAATTAGCTTTTTCATAAAAGGCACAAGTAGAATTTACATTTTCGAAAAAGTCGAAAATAAAATATTTAAAACACTACCCTTAAATTAGATCTACCGTCTACAGCAATAACGGTAGTCAAACATTTTATTTTTGCCGCTTTTACGATCAATCCTACGATGGTGCATCCCATGTAGCACAGAGCATAGGATAGCATCACGTCGTGTACTTCAAGCCGACGTGTGTGTCTATGTGTGCGGTAGCTATGTACAGCTCGCTCCTCTTCCACCCAGCTTAAAATGATAACCTTAACTCTAAATATTATTCTCAGTCATGACTAACACGAGTTGCAGTCGTAAATGCTGGGAGACTATAACGACATGCCGGTTTTCTGCATTACATAAATGGTGTATAAAGAATGATACCGCTTAAATATTTAAATTTTCCAGTCCATGTATAATCATTTTGATCAATTTTAAAAGAGTAAACCGATTGGAATAAAGTACCACCGAAACGATTCTTTAATGAAGTAAATAAGTTATCTCTGTCATAGTGCAGTATATGTGTTGATATAAGCATGTGACTGCACTCTATGTATGTGTGTAGATTCCATATTTCCCAGTCATTTGTACATACACAAAATATTTATGCGCGAAAATTGTTCTACCCCCAGCCAAACAAACGTTAGTACAATCTAATCTTTAAGAGTCAAAGCACGAACCCTTTTTTAGGTTGGAAGGAAGCAAATAAGTAAATGTGGAATTTCAAGTGGATTTCTTCATGCAACTTGGTCCGTATACACATGAATACTTACCAATACCAACCAACATAATTCTATTACGACTCAATACGAACTCACGTTTCACTCTTTTCTCTCACAATTTCTCTTGGTCTGGGTCAGGGGCGTACCTGGGACTGAAATTCGGGGTGCTGTGTAATGTTAAAACGATTCTTTTTCAAAATAAAACTTCTGAAATGTAAGTTTTTAAGTAAAAATGAATACCATCATCCCTCTAAAATGTCCCTTTTTTAGCAAGTTTTTAAAAGATCGCATTTTTCCAACGTAAACTTTTTGAAACGGCATAATTTTTCTAAATCCCGTGTTTTTAAAAAGTCTAATTTTTCCAACTTGCACTTTTTGAAAAAGCGGGATTTTCTAATTTGCGCTTTTTGAAAAGTTCTGATTTATCCAAATAGCAGTTTTTAACAGGGTATCATTTTTCCAATTTACGCTTTTTGTAAAGGTCTATTTTTCCCAATTATTAATTCTGGAAAGTAAGTAGTTTTACCCAATTAACTCTTGTTGATAAGTAGCAATTTTTCCAAATAAAGCGTTTTCTGAAAAAGTCTAATTTTATCAAAATTTTGTGCGGTGTTTAAGCATTAACCCCAGGTACGACCCTGGTCTTGGTCTTGATTCTTCTCCGAACTTGAGCTTTCATATGTCTTACTTCCCTTGCAATGTATGCAATTCAACCCCCACATTTTTTGGGGTATTAACGGAAGACTTGAAATTGAAATGGAAAAATCCTTTGAGATGTTTCTGACAACGCAGAGTTTACTTTCCTGCCCGCATCCACATCAAATAGTATAGGTACAATAAGTACATATATTGTATTGAAAAAATGCTTTTTGGGAAGGCAAGTTTGCCCTGGAAATTTGAAAATTGATATTGATCTGGCATTGCATTGTTGTTCCTTGTACAATTGTAGAGTCAAGTACCTACAAACATTTGTAATGTGACTTGTACTCCGCGTCTTGAGTCTTGAGAGGTTAGGAGGAAATACTGGGGAAAAGTTGCAGGCAGTTATGGTTAACTGAGAACAAAGAGATAGTTGCGAGTTTACGTGTATAGATTCATTACGAGAAATCGGATTTATTTGCAAAATGGCAAGTACAAGGAAAGCAAAAGTAGCCACGAGAGAGAGCGAGAGAAAGAGAGAGAGAGAAAGAGAGATGCAGAGATAGCATATGTGTGCACTTGTTTTGATAAGTTGAGGAGTTAGAGGCTGAGACTACACAATAACGATGAGCGGAAACAGGTTGGTTTCAATTCAAACTCGTACAAGGTGAAACATTTATTGCCAATACCAATGCCAATACCAATACCAACGCCACAACCAAAGCCATAGCCATAGCCGAAGCCATAACCAAAGCTAAAGCCAATGCCAATGCCATTGCCAAGAGTGGCATTGGTAATTTGTCGGCACAAGTTCAAATTAGATTATTCGGAAACAAAACCAATTTTCTCAAAACTTCTCTCCAACTTTTTTCTCCAATTTTCTGCAATTCTGATTGTACATGGAGATTCTGTCTACTTTCTGCAAGAATCTTTCTCCTCTTGCTTGCTCCAACATGCATTCGATTGCTACGTAGGTTGTTTTTAATAGCAGGGGCGTACCTGGGATTGAATTTCGGGGGTGTTGTGTAGTGTTAAAAATAATTTTTTCGCTTTAACACTTTTTGAAATGGTCTGAAATTAGCACTTTTTTTTAAAAAACAAAAGTCTAGCTTTGGGAATCAGTTTTTGGAAGGGCATATTTTTTACAATTTCAGATTTTTTTTAAAAAAATACCTTTTTTTTCGGTGAACACTTTTTGACCAGGTCTAATTTTTCAAATTACCGGTTTTTGACTAGGGTTAAATTTTAAAATCAACGCTTTTTGGAAAGGTTGAATATAAATACATAAATATTTTTTCAAAATTTTGGGAGGTTCTTTCTTCAGCATTCAAGCATCCAACCCAGGTACGCCCCTGTTTAATAGGCTCAAGGATGTTTTGTGTAGCCTATCTTTGACAGTCGAATAGTACCTTGCTTATAATATGTAGGTACAAGCCAAAGTGCCCATTATCCTGTGTAAGTTGGATATGAAGCCTCTCATTTTTCAAAACATTCTTTAAACACGTCCATTACCTTCAACTTTGTGTCTGTGAGTGTTTATTCCCTCTTCCTTTTGACCATTCCCTTGGCACAATACTTTGGAAACTTGACTATGTACGTACAAACTGTTCTGTTCTACTCTTTGAAGTTGTTTTTGATTTTTAGTTTGATTTTGATGCTGATGCTTCCCTCCAATACTTTTGCGAATTTAATAATAATTGCAATTGTGACTGTGTCTGTGACTGTGGAAGGAAGAGAGTAAAAGGAAATGCTTTGCTTTGCTTTATTTTATTTTCATCCATGATTTGCTTTGTGAAGGGAAGCAGACATGTTTTTATTTCCTGCTCAATCTCATGTTATTCACATATCAAAGCCACCTGCGTCGTCACCATGCATCTCACTTAGTATACAGACACATACATTGGTTCCTACCACCCGGGTGTGCCTTTTATATGATTTGTACACCATGCCAAGATACTAATGCTCGGCATACACAAGTTGGCGGGTTGGTATTTCACTTTCGCTGTTCTATCCTGCGAGAACAAACTGTGAATTGTACCGATGTGTGGAGGACGAGGACTCCCTGATCAAAGATTCACATGTTGACATGAGCGACAACGATAAGAGAGTAAACACGAGGCTAGAAAGGTGGGTTGGGAGGAAGGTACGTTGGTATTTCAGCATCAATTCATGCAATGCTGTGGGAAGTGCAATTTTTCAAATGCTTTTCCACAAGGTCCCATAGAACGAGATGACACCGCCATCAAATCAAAGAAAAGTAAAGGCAAGTACATAGTTCCACGTGTTTTACACCCTACTCATGCACTCCATCTTATTTCCCTGGTAGAGATATCTGTTGCAAGTCACAAACGCTGGGAAGAACCCTGAAAGTTTTGAAGGAAACGGTAGCCGGTTGGATTGGCAAAACAATTTACAATTTTGCATTAAGGTCTGCGAACATTTTGTGAAAACGCAGAAGGACAGTTTGACAACAAAAGAAAGATTATACTTTATTATACATTTTTTGC
>JAAXYX010006042.1:0-10176 GCA_036851915.1 Ptenothrix huangshanensis
TTGCTACTTCGTATCCTAGGCGAAATACATACGCAAATACGACTGACTGCAGACTGCATTACATGTACATACACGACGACGTACACTCTCCCAAAAGTTACATCTAAAACGCATCTTAAAGTCCAAAAACTTAATCACCGATTTATCATCTAAATGCGGTAGAATAGACATCTATAAGACATCTAAATTCCGCAAAAACGACATATTTCATCTGAAGATGTAAAAAATGTGGAACTTAAGATGCATAACAGATGCAAGATGCTTATCGAATGTCTTTTCTTTTTTGTATAATTCTACCCACAGTATTTATCTAAATAGAACGCAGGGCGCTCTAGGCGAAACTTGGTCTCTGACCCCGCGCTCAATTAGATACCCGCGTTCTGCTAGAGGCAACTGCTTTCTCCATTTAATTACATGTACAGTGGAATCTCGTTATAGTGACATCGCAAGGGCCGAGCATTGTATGTCACTATTGTAAGATTGTCATTATAGTGACAGAATGACATAAGGTCACTAAAAAGTACTTTAATAACATCGGAAATATTCGAACATCGCCTTCTTTTTACTGGCGTTCGTTTTTGAAGCTGCTCATTTACAGCTATACACCAAAATATTTGAATTATGAATTAGAAATAAGCGCACGTTTGTTGCGAATTAATGCATGTAAGTTATTGAGGTGGAGCTCAAACGTCATGAAAAATTTCACTGTCACTATAAAAAAATCAAAATGCAGGGATTTTGGGTGAAGGGGATGGAAAATCGTGTCATTATAGCGAGAATGTCATTATGAACATGTTACTATAGCAGTGAAGTTCCTATGCATTTACATTGGCGTTTTGCCGGGGACGCATTGACATGTCAATATAATAAGAATGTCACTATAAACGGTGTCACTATAGAAAGGTTCCACTGTATTTCGATACCCGCGCTGTATGCCAAACTTAGTCTGATATATTAGAGACCCGCTCTCTAAAAGAGGTCCGCGTTGTATTTGGATAAATACGGCACAAACATTGACGGTGACTCACTGTCGGTGAGCTTGTCTATATATTTGCTATAAAGTTTTTGCATTATGTGTACTTGCAACCAGACAATACATATTTGTGGGTAGAATTGACTTAAAAGCTTTTGTTTAGTTTTAATTACCTAAGTAGATTATGAATGAATTAATTACACTTTTCGAAGGGAGATTTACTTTTCGATTCCTCGTTTTTTACCACGATTCCTTATCTTTCCAAATAACCAAATCCACAGCCACAAACTGCCCGAATTTCCTCAACTCTATCTGAATACCTTTCTCATATTAGGTTTAATCATTTAGGCAAATTATTAACGAAATGACAAGTACCTACATATTTAAAGCAATTTATTGATGCTATCTTAATTTTCTATACACTAACTGTGGTGTTTGTGCGTTTCTACGTGGAAGTTGTGGGAACACAACTATTTCTGATTTTCCTGCCACGACCCCATCGTAAAGTTCAAATAACGGATAATAAAATAGTATTACTTCACTAAGATATTTGCTCATATGTATGTACTTATCAGTACGAAAAACCACAGCTGTCTTCCTGTTTAGTACGTATTTTTACTTTGTAGCTACTGGAATTTAAAAATAATGTACCTATACTGCAGATATTTACGCTGCCCACGCATCCAAATATCTGGTAATGGATATGCTTTGCAAACATGGATTTTGACTTGTCCTACAATTACCTATACCTTAGATATTTGCATAGGTATATGCATCTAGCCACAGGACATTGTTTGGAGATTATTAAAATATTAATATGTACCACCATGCGTATAAATACTTCGCTGGCTAGATCAAAACAAAGTTGTGCTGCGACTTTGATAGACTTGGTATTTCCGATATACACTACTTGTGTTTATTACATGTTTGTGAATTTTTAAATTATCATCACCTAACACCTAATTTTCAAGGAGAAGGATAAAATACACACTTAGAGTGGATTGTGTTATCAAGTTTAAGTCATTCACTAACAAAGCGATAGCTAACTTTTTTGCGAAAATAACCCTTTAATGTGTTTCTACGTAGCCCACGGCTTATTAGTGGGAAATAAATCCTAGTCATTATTTTTTGATTTTATATCACAACCTGCATGACTTTGCAAATAGATCATATGCATTGCATTTCACCGTCTGCCCCCTACAACTGAAGAGCTTCTTCGCAAAAAGGGTTCAACTCATTTGTTCTCGGAAAATATTATTGAAGTGTACCACTATAAAGTACAGGTTACACCTGCTAAAATATTAAATTGAAATATTGAAAGCTTTCTGCAACTATCTAAACACAATTCATCAAAAAGTCCATTTTGTCAGAAGTAGTGAGGTTTTTTGTTTTTTGGCAAAAGGGGTTCGAACACTTCTACAGTTTGCTTGAAACTATACAATTTTTCAAACAAAAATCGACCTCAACTTGCAGATATCCTTATCCCATTGTAGTGTTCGATTTTTAGTCTACCAAACTATGTAGTTTATACCCATATTTTTTCCAGATTAATACAATAACTATTGTATTAGTCAATTAATTATATAATGGTGCAATCAAGTATGTAAAATTATTATAGTAATTCTAATTATGTAATTATTGTAATTCTAAAATCTTATGTTATCTTTTTATAAAATTCTACAAAAGTAGTTTTTGCATCTCAAGGATCAACGACGATCAAAGGCGATTGACGCCATATAGAAGTTGATTATTAAAAACAGCAAAAATTCGACAGCTAGGAAAATAAGCTTCTCGTTTGAATTGCCGTCTATGAACTTATGAAATTCGCTAATTGAAAATTCGTTTTAACGGTCACTAGTGGCAAACAAGAATAACTTTGTTCAAAAATAAAATCACTGCACTGGACACTGAAAGTAATATCTGTCTTTGTTTTTAAGGGTACTTGATATAGCTTTTTATAATAAAGTATTTGAATTATGTACACATAGATGATAAAGGAGATATCGCACTTTACAACAGTTATTAGGGATATTCACGAGAAGGTTGTAGCGCCATTTCGCGCTTTATGATTAAATAGTACTAAATACGTTACTATTCTTTCAGAATTGGCGTGATATATTTTATTTCCAATTCTTCATTCCATGGCTTTTCACTTAAAAACATTAATACTAAACGTTCGCTGACCAGATATTTGGGAATTGGGAACTCAGCAATGCTCAGTGATGTGGCTTTGAGTTTGCCCTTTCCTACTTTTGCTATATTGTTCCTAGTACCAATATCGCGTTTAAGTAGATTTAGATTCGCCCTGTCCTATTTTGTTCTGGTCCAAATTGTGACCCTATCGTTTCCCTATCGCGTTTCAGTGGGTTCAAATTTTCCGTCCCCTAATCTGTCCTATTTTCTGCTGGTCGAAATGTTGGCACTATCGTTCTCCTATCAAGCTAACGCAGGTTCAGATCCCTATTCATCCACACAGGCTATCCGTGAGTTAGTAATAACCCAGAGAAGATAAGTAATTTTCACATTTGTAGTCAAATCCGGGCTCCCGCGGCAATTGTGTTTTTAAAGCAATTGTTCAATTCAGACAGGAAGAACCATTTAAAATTTAACAATTGTGTATCTACGGTCCGGAAAAGGTTAATGCCATTCCTTCCAGCATCTAGTTGGATTTTGAAATAATTATTTGTTTTAGCCTTATATATTGCTGCTCTTGCCAAATTACCTTGACCTGGACCTAACCCCTTTTGCAAAAAAAATCTTCAATTGTCTCTATCTAGTCTCTAGCCATGTATTAATCGGCGCTTTAATACACGGAAAAACTAGTTCTTACCCTTCGTCATTACGTCATTGAGTACAAAAACAATAGTAGTATAAAGGAACTTCAATCGGCACAGAAGATGCGACGAGTCAAAATCCATTCAGTCGACGGTTTAAATAAGGTCATACAGTAAAGTTAGTTGGTTCTGGGGTGTTACTCAACAACTCAGCACCTACACAAGTATACTCACTTTACTCTTTACTATATGGTAGCACTCGAAATTTTACTTAAATAACGACAGAAGAAGATTTGTATTTGTTATCATTCCGTTTGAACAATTTTACAATTTGTTTGAAAAATCAAAATACACAATGAAGTACACACTCTTACTATTAAATATAATACTTCTACACCTTACATTCTCAACAAACATAGTGAATTCGCAGTCAAAGCCGATTCGTTTAAGTAAGTTTATTTGATCTTGTTCATCTTAGCAATTTCGTAATTCTAAGCAGTGAATTTCGGTTCCTTTGTCTCAACTTAGTCAACAGAATAAAACAAGTGCACACATGTAAAGCGCTATACTGATCTGAGCAACTTTGTTTAGATACTATGATGGTGAACAGCAAAGAGATAACACTATCTGGATTTTCTAGTGGCGGAA
The DNA here is from genome assembly GCA_036851915.1 of Ptenothrix huangshanensis. Classification (NCBI taxonomy): domain Eukaryota; kingdom Metazoa; phylum Arthropoda; class Collembola; order Symphypleona; family Dicyrtomidae; genus Ptenothrix; species Ptenothrix huangshanensis. The sequence goes on from JAAXYX010006042.1 coordinate 4,396, forward strand.
CTTTCGCACAGCAGATGCATTTTTCCTACGCCGGGGACTATAGCGGGATTGCTGTATTTTCCCACAGTTAGTACTGAATCGTTCATATGAATTTACTTAATTTAATAATGAATTACAAAGTCACTGTACAATTTTTCGATTTTTTTCATTTGTATACATTTTTTAGCCTACTATCGATGCGGTCCACCGACTGGGATTCAGAAAGACTACGATGACGTATGCACCAGGTTGGCTAATTTTACAGATGCTCAACTATACAACCCCAACCAAGCTTTGGATGACATATCTCGTTATTCCAAGGAAGGTATTATTGGAGATCCCAAAAAATTGAAGAATAAAAGACTTTACGTTTACACGGGTTTGGAAAACTTTCTTTTCACCCCAAGTAAGACTTTTAACTTTACGGATTGATGCTGATTCTCATCAGCCATTACTAGAATTTAAAATATAAATCAATAAATCCATGATTCTTTTGACTCTATTTCAAGGAACGTACAACAGTACAATATAGTTTTTAAGTAATTGAGTTGTCTCCTTTCAGCAATGAGTTTAAGAATCTTAAAGATATTTGAACCATTTATACAAAACCCCGCAAGGATAAAAACCGTAGTTCAAAATGCAGGAATGCTTTTGGTAATTATTATAATCAGAAAATCTATGCCTTGAAATTTGATCTTAAATATTATGTAATAAGTTGTGAAAGTAAATATACTCACTGATTTTTTAAGCCAACAGACAGTTTTGGAGCCAACTGTACTCAAGACGCTACCGATTACTTTTTCATAGCAAACTGCGGTTACAACGGACCTCTGGATGCCTTACAGTTTCTGCTGCCAGGTGAAAATATCAGAGCTCCAACAAGTATGTACACCGTTTTAGTTGTTTCTTTTATTTATAAATTACGTGTTTACCCCCTTGATAGTTATCACATAAATACTGGCAAATATATAGAGTGTATTAGCTTCCGCTAACCGGTATGATAGTATCCAGCATCAGCAACACGTTCAAATACCTAGTAATAGGAACAAACAAAGCCTATTTCAATAACACCTTCTTTACCTACGCGCAATAACAATTTATCCGATTTACCATTTACTTATACTAGCCTACTTCATAGGATGGCATGACTAAATTCAAAATTAGCATTACTTTAAACTTTGGTTTTCTTTTCATGCCTTTCTTGCACTTAAACATAGAAGTTTTAATATGCTCAATGTAGACTACAGAATGCAGACACCTAAAAATGACTGATACTAAAAAGTCGATGCTACATAGATTATAAACTTGTTTTATCTCATTATTTCATACTCAACTATCTGGAGAAGATTTATCAACTATAAAAGGATAGCCAAAAATAAAAATACGTAAAAGCATGCTACGCATGATAAGGATAAGTAATGAAAAATCGCCTGATGTGGTTCATGTAGAAATAGAGATAGAGAGTTAACTGAACCTTGAAATGTTCGTTTCATTTATTTAATTATGCTGCATTTTAACATTTTGCATGTATGGTAATTGTATCTTGTCATCATTGGTTGTTATAAGCCTGCTTTAAAATAAGCACAAAAATTCCAAATATTCCCTGGAGGAAAGGAAACAAGGGAAAGAAATTGTTATCACGCATTTGGATCTACAACAACTTGCAAACTTCCCACACTAAATATATGTGCACACGTGTGTAGCCCTGTCATATTCATAATTATTATAGAGGTAGGTAGTTCTTATATGCAATGTACTACCGTAAAACTGAAGTTGTTTAATCAATAGGGCCCAATTCTATGCTTAGGCACTACGATGGCCAAGGAGGAAAATCAATATCGTCGGTGAAGAGGCAAAATGAGGCAAGTCCAAAAATTAATAGAAACAAAATGAGGCATATCCATGACTCTCTTAAATGTAAGGTGAGGCAAGTCCAGGGAATCCTAGTGTTGGATTTGCATTTGAGGGATTCATGGACTCATCTTGTTTCCACCAATTTTTGGACTTGCCTCATTTTGCCTCTTCACCGACGATATGTAAAATGATAGCTGGGACTATAATTAGAAGTTTCACGGTAAGCATCTTTGTTAACTTTTCCACCTATTTTGTCCTTTGTTAGGGAGGCCTGTGAAGCTAGAAAAACTGGAGACGTTTGATCAAAAGGAGTTTTTCACGAAAGAACGTCATGATATGGACGATATTGGATATATTTACATACCTAAAGGATGTAAAAACTTTGGTGGACCAGTTGCAAAGCCAACGCAAGGGAGGCCACCCTTCTTTGGAAACAAACCTTGTCTATTACATTTTTATTTCCACGGATGTTTTACTGGACGGTATGGATAAAGAAATAAATTAATACATATTTAAACTCACTATAACATTATCAATAAAAAAAATATACACTACTGAGTCTTGTGTTGTTACTATGATTTAAAATTTAGAGACAAAGTGCAAGACAGACATGTGAGAAATAGTGGATATTTAGAAATTGCAGAAACAAATAACATAATCGTCGTTTTCCCACAAAGCAAAATGTCTCCAGGAAATGAAATTGGTTGCTGGGATACATATGGAATAACAGGACCAGAGTATGGTAAGTCAAAACAGTTATAATTACGCGAACGAGTTACCTTCTTTTTTGTACATACCTTTTACGTTGGATGAAACCTATTGTGCCTATTTTTATGCATTTTCTGAAGCGACAAGAAAAGGAAGCCAAGTTCGTGTGGTAAAAAACATGATGTCAAGGATTATAGGAGGCATCCAGTTTCCTGGAGAAAGAGGTCATAATAATAATAAGCGAGAAGAAGGTCCAATGTCTTGGAAAGGATTTACGAACTCGCCTTTTCCCTTTGGTCCATAAAGATATCGGTATAGATAGGTGAAATAACGATTTTACGTGTGTGACTGATAGATTCCAGAATCCTATCCTGAAGCAATTCGATAATCGATCTCTGTCATTCACCGAAGTAATAATTCAGTAGTTTGGTTATTGTAATGCTAACAAAGCAATGTCACCATATTTGTCATATAGCATTTTACTTAACTTGCTTCCATTTAAGACGTTATTGTTGCCTAATTTTATTTGTTATTAATTTTATTCTATTTGTCCACGTTCAATTTTGTACCACCAAAGACTATTGATAGCTTTCAAGTAAGTAAAGTTAATTATTCTGAAAGAATAATTTCAGTAAGTGTACTTAGGGATGGGAAAATTCCCGATTTTGATTTTTTATTACCAGGGCATAAAAATAAATTCCCTCCCGCCATATTCCTAAAATTCCCAAATAAATTTCCAATATTCCCAACATTCCCACAAAAGTTCCTAACATGTTCAATTTTTCGAAATTAATCACTCTATTGTTTATAATTTGCCCAGTATAAGGGACTTTTGTAGTACATAAGAGTACGATGTCTATATTACTAAATGCAGGTTATTGCATGAAACATTGTTAATTTTATTTCAAATATTAGTTTGTGTTCTACATTTATGCCAAAACAAGGGGAAAATTCCCGAAATTCCCTAAAATCCCAATTTTATGAAAAATAAAAATAAATTCCCAATTTTCCAAATTTTTGCATCCCAAAATTGCCAAAATTCCCTCAAAAATAAATTCCCAAAATTCCGGAATTTTTCCCAATTTTTTCTTCGCAAAATTCCCAGGGAATTTATTTTGTGCCATCTCTAATTGTAATTATTAATGTAATAAATGAATAGGTTGTAACAATACTTATTTGTATTTTATGCTTTAACCCCGACCAAACATGCATCCAACTTTCTAGTGTAACGAAATATCAAGATTTACGTATTTATATCTATGTAATAATAACCAAACCAGCACTTTCATCTGATTTATGCTGTATGTAATATTTTATTTCGAGTGGCATAAAATTGTTGCATGTATTATTGAAAATTTATTGGAAGTATTAAGCAGTAGTCTGATGAATCGAGTAGAGTTATCAATAATAATATATAGAATAAGGAGAAGAATAAATAATTGATAAATTCGAAGCCTAGGGTAAGAAATATTTCACCTAAACTGCACACAACAACTACACTTATTCAAGTAACTTTCAACATTTCAATAAATCTAAAGTGAAAAGGAGGTGAAATTACTCGTATTCTTCGTCAAATATAAAATGGGAAAGTGAGACGAAAGGCCAGATCCAAAAGAAACAATTTTATCAAAAATTCTTCGTTTAGCAGCGGTTGCTTGTTATTCTAACCGTCAGTTGCTTCAGCGTCCCTAAAACCGGGTTTTTCATTGTAAAAACCACATTTATTTTTAGATCACAATGGTTTGCACACTGATAAAGCAATTGGCGCTACGCCTTTTATAATAAATTATAATTTAAACTCGATGAAACTTTGCACACAAGTTGCAAGCATTCATTTCTACTCTGGGATTGCATTCCAGCCATACATCGGACTGTGGGTTTGGCAGTGGGAAATGAATGAAAACTTTAAGCATAGACTGACATTGTATGGCTACAGTTGTCATAGTATTTGGCTATATGTTGAAATTAGTTATGGATCTTTTGTATTTCTACGATTACATAAAAATAACTTTGAAGTTTCGTAATTATTTGAACACGATGGAAAAAAATTATTACAAGGCAGCATACAGTAGAAGTAGACAGAGTGCAGGCGGCAGCATTTGGTTTGATTTGAAGCTACAGTTGAGTTGGGCAATCCAAATCCAATGGCGTGAATAAACTGAGAACCATAACCACCACACAGCCACGACCACTAAACCTACAGTCCAGAGGTCGCCTAAATCTAAAAGTACGCTGTAAAAACTAAACAATCTTAAAAGAGAACTAAACAACACATCTAAAACGTCGAAAACCTACTCGTTTTTAGTATAATAATTACAGATCTATCTTGAACGAAGTTTGGATGCATCTTAAATTTATTTAAAATACATCTCGGACTAAAAGATGTGCTCGAGATGCACTTTTATTTCGCTCTGGATACACATATGTATACTTTAGATGCACCCAACTTGCGTTCAAGATGGGTCCGTAATAATACTAAAAACGAGTAGGTTTTCGACCTTCGAAATGAGCCAGTTTTTACAGTGTACTCAATACAGTCTTGCGGAGCACATCAATATGTGTAAAGTAAAGGGAAGTCAATTTAATATGGATGGTATGGGTACAAAACGAGTTAAGAATTGCACGAGTTACAAAGTTTACGAGATATACCCAGACCGATTACACTTGTACGGGTGTAGGTACAAATTGCTCAACCGTCTGTTCCTATTTGCGTGAAGCAATCGGTCGAAGTGCAATGCAATACTTTCATATCGTGGGTTAAAAGGTAAAGCGAATTCTGGAATTTCACGTTGCTCATGGGAGTACTGAGACATAGTTTAGGGCCCGAGAAAAAAGGAATAGACGTAGAGGCCCCAGCGGGGTAATGCCGATAGTCTCCATTTATGTAATATTAAAAGGCTTACGGCCCTTCAGGAAATTTCCCAAACACCCATATGATCTGTCACTGTTTCATCGGAAATGTCACGTCAGGTCAAGGACCGATTTGGACCTGAGAATGTATTTGTTCCCCTGAGGTATTTGTGCAATAAGACTTTAAATGGCATGGTATTTTGTATGTAGGTACCGTATCGACGCACTCATAACCCCTGGGTTAATAAAGTAAAAAATGAATAAAAAAGGTCATAAACATGGGGTAGTATTCGAGTAGGGGACTTTATTCGGATATATTGAAAAGGTAGTTAAGGAAAACAAAAAAATACAAAATGCTTCAAAACTAAATGAATTTTTTATCTGCAGAAT
>JAAXYX010006043.1:0-10175 GCA_036851915.1 Ptenothrix huangshanensis
TGCATTTTTTTTAATGTTACGCTGGATATGATCGAGTTTTTTCCAGGCCTACACTAAAAAAATTCTGCGGGTACTACTGCAACTGCAAGCCTGTCATAGCATATCAATCCCGTGATACCTTTCCCCCAATACCAATACAAAACTTAGGTACTGTACATCCTTTCCTTTCCTGTCCTCGCCTGGCTTTCCTTTTTTCAAATTTTATTCCAGGATGAAAGAAGTTTTCGACTTTATAACTTCACTTCGTACAAGTGGGTGAAAAGCTTCTTTCTTGACTTGTGCAAGCACACATGCAAACACACGTACACTTTGTCAGTTCAACTCATCTACGGCATGTCTGTCTGTCAGTCTGTCTCTCTGTCTCCCGTCTGTCTTCATTCCTTGGTTTACATTTATGGCATTGTGCAACTGTACTACTCAGTTTCTTTGGATACGGTTATACATTTTGCTTTTACTTCTGTTTCTATGTATGAACCTACTACATACATAGGAAGGTGCGTATGCTCTGATTTTTCTCAGGCTGACTGTGTATATTTGAACATTAGCAAGAAAAAGTGGGCACAGGTAAGAAGGTAAGAAGGCAAGGAGAAGTACAGAAAGACCATCGATGTTATGCAATGCATATTTACGCGGGTACATGGAATACATACTTAAAGATTCATAACACCAGCGCCAGCATTAGGACAGGACAAGACAAAGTTGACTCACGTTAGTTACACTTAAATTCTATTAATATTAATATTAACATAACATTACCGTACATTTACATAAGTACACCGTACATCCTCTTCCTGGTACCTTGTTCGCATTCCCGTATCAAGATAATTATAATGTCTACATCCAGACATGATGTAAGTCAGACGACGTATATTAGTACCTGGGTATAAAGGAGTGTAGTCATAGTGCAATATCCAGTGATAGTAGCACCCGCAGGATTTTTTTCGGGTAGACCTGGAAAAAACTTGGTCTCATCCAGGGTGAAGATTGAAAAAAGCCGGATCTTTTTTGATGTACATTTTTTAAAAAAACTTTATCGTTTTTGCATAAATTATTAAAAAATGGGCCTTTTTTGTGTAAATTTAAAAAAAACTGCGTCTCTTTTTTGTAAATTAAAAAAACTGCTTCCCTTTTTTGTAAATTTTGAAAAATGGACCTTTTTTGTGTAAAAAAAGCTGCGTCCCGTTATTGTAAATTTAAAAACCTGCGTCCCTTTTTTGTAAATTTAAAAAAACTGCGTCCCTTTTTTATAAATTCAAAAAAAGCTGCGTCCGTTTTTTGTAAATTTTAAAAAATGGACCTTTTTTGTGTAAATTTAAAAATACCTGTGTCCATTTTTTGTAAATGTTTAAAAATGGACCTTTTTCATGTAAATTTTAAAAATTCCATGCTTCAATTTTTTGTAAATCTTAAAAAATTGGACCTTTTTTGCGTAAATTTAAAAATACCTGCGTCCATTTTTTGTAAATCTTAAAAAATGGGCCTTGTTTGTGTAAAAAAAAAAACTTCTTCTCTTCCGTGCAAATCTTAAAGAAGGCAGTGTATTTTTAAAAATCCTTGGTAGGCCTAAGCCTACTCCTAGTTACGCTACTACCAAGTGGAATACTCATGTATGTATGTGTATCAAAGCCCTCCCTAAGCCTGTGTAGTATAATATTGCCAGGAATAGTTGTTGAGTTTTGTGAGTCTAGTCTAGTGCAGTGCAGGGTAGTACGATTAGTATTATCTCAACACGTTTTTATTCCCTGCCTTCATGTCGACTGTCGCACGGTCCGAGGAGCCAAAGCCAAAGTCAAAGTTCCATTTGGGATGATTACACACCGAGATATGAGACGAGGCTCTTGGCATTTGACTTAACTTGACTTGACATGACTGAGCGGAACGAAGGAGAAAGACCCACAAGAGCTCTATGTATGAGGAGGAAAGAGAAGGAGAAGGAAAGCAACTTTGAACATGTACCACCACCGTTACCACAATACAGTACATCCGAACAGACTAGTCTATAACCAGGCACCTTTAGTCGAACCACCCTTAACTTCACCTTAGCTTGGTTTCCTTTGGTTTAGCTTGGCTTGGCTTGGCTTGGCTTTCGGAAGGAACCGACAACTTAGATTAGAAACTGTATTTGATTTGACAAAAGCCTCTCCCACGTGTCTCCATGAATAATAAAAGCCAAGTGGAACTGAGTAGAGTGGAGGAGCGGCGGAAAGAGAAAGTACAAGTTACAACGGCGACGACGACAACGACATCCAAGCTTCTGGCTTTGGCTTTGGCTTTGGCTTTGGCTTTGGCTTTGGCTCTGACTAGAATTTTGCCCACTCTCTCCATCTCAACTTACAGCTCAGTCTTAACTCAAACCATACATAGACACAGCTGCGGCTGTGGCCCTAAGGTTCTTCTGGTTGAGCAATGTCAAGTAAGCTTTTCCTTTAGTATGCAGTACGAATGCATGTACATAGGTAGGCACCTTACCTTCAAGACCACACTACATACATACAGTTGCAGTTAAATCTTTCCACTTCCGTCTCTCAAAATAGGCACGGAGTTTAAAAGCACATTTTTTATTAAATTTTTCCACCAAGTTACTACTTTTTCGACTTTCTTAAAGTTGCCTCGTAAGTTTTGTATAAACCGAAACCAAGTTACTTCCTATTTCTATGCAGTTTAAGATGCAATGTCAAATATACTTGCAGTAGGTAATAAATATAAAGCAACTCGAACAATGATAAAGTAAGTACACTGTAAAAACTAAGGGATTGTAAAGCAGGAAAAGGGCTTCAGGAGCAAAATTATGAATCAAATGCAATTCCATAGGATGCATTTTAAGTGTATTAGAAACGCGTTTAAAATGCGTGTTGCAAAATGCAGGGTGTGGTTTTTAAAACGGTTAATTTTTTATGTTGCATTTTTTGTCGACGGCGATTTTTCTTTTTTTGGCTTTTTCGAGACTATTTTTAATTTTTACGCGTATTCAAAACACCAATTTTTTATTTTCTATTTATTTGGACGGCTTATTTTTCTCTTACGTATTTTTAAAACGTCTATTTTTTTCATTTTTAAGCGTTTTCGAAATGTTTTTTTTTTACTTTTTTAAGCTTTTTTAAAACGTCTATTTATTTTATTTTTTACGTTTTTTAAAACGCCTACTTGTTTTATTTTTTGTGTTTTTTAAACGTCTGTAACTTTTTTACCTTTTCCTAAACGTCTCTTTTCTATTTTTTATGTGTTTTAAAAAACACGAACAAACTAAAAACGCAGAGTGAGCTGCGAGATGCGCTTTAGTTGCGCTCTAAATTTTTAGATATAATTACTTTAGGTGAACACAGGTAGGCAATTAAGAAAAACACAACCATATACAGATACTAATATTGAATATATGCCCCTCATTTTATTTCTTCAAGTCTTCTCTTCCCAATGTCGGTTTCTCTTTTCTTATTGGGGAAAAACAAAAAGTCAAAGGGCTTTTTACTTGTAGTGGCTTAAGACTACAGAGTTGGTGCCGGTGGATTTTGAATTAGAAAAAAGAGAGTGGGAGCGACAGACAGAGAGAGAGAGAGAGAGAGAGAGAGAGGAATGAAGGAGGAATAGGAAAGGCTTCATTACCACTAGCCACTTGAGGTTGATGAAGAATCCGTACTTAGTTAATGAGGACGTGTGAAGAATCAAGGTTCTCAAGAGGCTTTCTTCAGTCTTTCTCGCACTTCCCCCTTTCCAGCTGCTCAACAACCACCAAAAGCAGAACCAGAACCAGAACCAGAACCAGAACCGGGTTTTTTATATAGACGTTTGACTCGAGCGTCCGCTTCTTCAACAGCTTCAAGTTGAACTTTGAACATTGAATTGAGCAGGGAATCCATTGAAGACCAGGGAAAGGCTCTCTACAGTACGATTACTATTGCCTCACTCCACACTCCACACTCCTTTGGCGATAAGATTCTTCTACTTCTTTCCCTTTCTTTTTCCCCCGTCGCTTTCATTTTCCTTTTCGCTTTCCTTTCCGCCTTCCTCTTCGTTAATAAGGACGACGACAGCTTTTCTCGCCTTTGCCCCTCGTCCTCTTTCATACGTAGCTCGCCTTCCGGACACTTATTGTGTGTCTCTCTGTTTGTCTCTGTCGTTTTAAGTATCCTCAACATACACACACACTCTCTCTCTCTCTCGTAGTCTGTGCTTTGGTTTGGCTTGGCTTGGCTTGGCTTGGCTTGGTTCAGATCAAGTGGCAAATCAACAGCTAATTACTCTCTACGTCTTCCCTCTCATTCTCATTCTCATTCTCATTCGATTTCATTTCCTGGTGGTGCTGGCTGTGGTTCGTTTGGGGCTCACAATCAGTTTGCGTCTGCATGGCTTTCCCTTTCCCTTTCCCTTTGCATCTTTGACTTTGACTTTGACTTTGGAATGAACTCCGAAGCGACAATGACAACGAGATCGGGATCGGGATCAGGAACCAAGTCAAAGTCACAAGTTGTTTTTGTTCTTGTTCTTGTTATCAATGGACAAATCTTGGAATCTTCTTTTTTAATTCTATTATTTCCCCTTCCACTTCCACTTCCACATCCACTTCCACTTCCACATCCACTTCCACATTCACTTCCACATTCACATTCACATTCACATCCACCCCGTCACCTTTTTTCCTTTTTACAGCCTCATTCAAGTCCCCTCATACTTTTCTCTGTCTCTCATATCCTTCTGCTTAATTAACTTGACTACAAATAAAACCAAGTGAAAAACCATTGAGATGAGTTGTTGGCTTTGGCTTTGGCTTTGGCTTTGGCGTTGGCGTTGGAGCTGGTGTTAAAGTTGGGGTTGGGACAGATGAGTGCTTTTGAATGGAGAGTCAACTTCATCCCGATTCCTTCACACGTCTGTATAAAACTGCAGACGAGGCTATTACTTATCGTCCTATCTTCGTTATTGCTGGGGTGGGGTGCATCTTTTTAGAGGGGAATGGTCCTAGTGCCACTATCTGTATAGTGGTTATACGTATGTACAGATGTAGCATCATGGCCATGGCCATGGCTATCGTTCTCATCAAATCCCCCACAATGATTCCATGATAATCATTTTTACATGACTTCATTTAGAATTGGGGGCTTTTCTGTCTCTCTTTGAAAAAAGCTTATTTTTCAAGCTTTTCTTTTTCAAGCGTTTACTCTCTTGTCCTTGTCCTTTTCAACCTTTTTGAATTTGGAATTTCTAATGCTATTTCTAACTACAAGTACATACCAATTTTAGTAGGTACGCGTTTTTAAAAAGAGAAAGAGCTGAGGCTGAAAAACTAAAAATAATGTCCTATCGCGACAGCCCTAAAAAGAATTTCTAGAAACAAAATAGTTTTAGGAATTCGGTTGAAATCTAGTAAAATTATGGAGCTTTATAAGCATAACATAACACTAGTGCCTAGTATTTGTATTTGTTACCCCCAGAGCAATTCAACTGTGAGCTTCCGGCTTTATATGTACTTTAGTCTCAAATATTTAAATACACGCATTTTCCCACTTCCTTCCACCTGTTTTTTGCTATACGCATAATATTATTGTACTACGATGGCTTTTGATAGTAGCTATGTATTTGTAACTGTACAGATCAACTTGTCATTTGCTTGTCAGTGTCAGTGTGATCGCAGCACAGCATTGTACTACTATTGCTCCTACGCACCTATACTTGTAATAATAATTTCCACATTTTAGTTGCTACATATGTATATATGTAGGAGCAATTTGGTAGGGTTCCCATAATGCAGTACTTGTTTCGTGGAAAGTTGAACAGCAGCGTGAAAGTTTGACGGGATGTTGACAGACGGAGTTGGAAAGTAGAGCGAGAGTGTAGTCATCTTCATCCGTATCCTCATCCACATCCTCATCGTGTATATGTACATATATTTAGTGGCGAAGCAAGCTTCTCTTTTCCCTCCCTGCCTGCCTGTCTGTCTGTCTGTCTGTCGACTTGTGCCCTGTTCTCTGCTCCTGTTTATGTCTTCTGTCAGTTTCCCTTTCCCTTTCTTTCAACTCTCAGCTTCTGCTCCAGCTTCATTCCAAAATTTCAAATGTAGGAAGGGAAGGGAAGGGAAGGAAAGGAAAGGGAAAGAAACGAATGCCTACAGGTGCCTCAGGTTTTACTATTAGTCTTCATTTTGCACAAGAAACTCCAGCACTGTTGCGTTGGTAGTTGGTCGAAAGCTAAGCTAAACTAACTAAAGTAGGGCTAAATGGATGGAATAAACACCAAGTTAGTTGGACAACTGACTGCAAGGGAATGACAACCGAAACAGGAGAAATTCAATGGACATTGACATGGACACAGGCATGGACAAGGACAAGGACACAGGACGAAGACATTAAGAATCCATGCATATTCAACATTTGTTTAGTCGCATCAATTTCATTCCACCATTCTCAATCACGCACGCATCTGCCTGCAAATTGTAGACTATCGAAGGGCTCGAGACAAGGAATCGTTTTCAAATTCGAATTCCGTTTTAGTTGTGAATCCAAATGCAATTTCGACTCGAGCATGAAGTGTAACCAGAACTGGAACCAGAACTAGAACCAGAACCAGAACCAGAACCAAAACTGGAACCAGAGCTGGAAGTCGAAGAGGAATACTCGAGCAGGAAGAGGAAGGCGAGTTTGGATGGGGATGGGAATCAAATATGTATGTAGGAATGAGATTGAACAAGGGTGAGCATTGAAGCTGGTTATATCTGTATTATTTGTACACTGTGGGGATTGTGAATGGGATGGCAAATTGGAATAGGTATATTGTGGAACGGTGTGCTAAGTAGGCAGTAAGTTTATACGATTTCCCGAATCTCGTTAAATTTCCATATTATAATAGCAATGGCAAATAAAGTGTCTAATCTTTATCTAAAACAAACACGTTCAACGGTTCAACCAGTTCAACATTTTCCTCCTCTTGGTATCCTCATCCTCATCCTCATCCTCATCCACATCAACATCCGCCACATCTTTCCCTCTCTCTACTCCAACTCAACTCAACTCTCCATCTCCATCTCGATCATTTTAAAATCCATCCGCTTCCATTTCCCGTTCACTCCTACACTTACACTTGCTCCTTCCCGAGTAAATACACATTCATCTATGCATTCTATAAATCTACAAATCCACAATCTACGCATTCACATTCCCTCTCTCTCTCTCTCTCTCTCTCTCTCTTTCTCTATTTGTCCATCAAACTGTAACTGTAACTGTGGAAGCAAGTAAACCAAACGAAACTAACTCAAACCATATTTCCATTGCAATGCGATTGCCTTCTTCCTTATTGCCTTCACTTTCCACATCCACATCCACATCCACAGCCACTTCCACTCTCTTACTTTCCCTCCCGACATGTAAACCCTTGAGCATGGAAAGATTGAAAGCCAAACCAAACCAAACCAAACCAAAACCAAAGCCAAAGCCAAGCCAAGCCAAGTCAACTCAAACCAAACTAACATCCGAACTAACAGACAGATACAGATACAGACAAGGACTGTTCATATCCTTCCTCTATCTGTATTTCAAATCTTCCCTCGCTCGTCTATCATAAAGACTCTGTGTCATTCGTAACTTGGCAAACTTGGCTCCCAATTATTTACCATTTTATTATTAGCTCCTAATGCAAATATGAAGAATTTCGGGATACTGATAATGGGCACTAGACTGTGTTATTATTATATGTAGCAGTTATGCCTCGATTGTGAGAGGAAAGAAATTGGTACATTTATTATTTACACACATATACATAGGCACAATGTACACAAAAGAAGAATGAGGAGCTGATTAAAGGAAGGAAGGATAATATTGTCAATAAGCCAATTCAGTAATAAGAGGTATGGGTGTAAGGCGTGTTACACAACTGGAAGTACAGTCTCTAAAATACAATCTTGTTTTCAATATTTATATTATTTCAATATCACTTGTTCTCACTTCTTACTAAACTCCATTTATGCATAGAGATGGATCAGTTTTTACCATGTAACTTTTCACTTTTAATTAAATGCAAGGAAGTTTGTTAGTATTTAAAAGGAGAAAAAGGTAAATACAGTAGACTAGTTTATTAGAACTTTGACGACTGACTTATGGGCAAATATTACATGGTTTTTCTTCTACGCCCTTAAGGTTGTAGTTTGTAGTTGTACTAATAGGCCGGGAGTGAGCAGTTGTATTGTATTTACACATCAGAACCAAAACCAAAGCCAAAGCCTTATTTGAAGTACGAATAAGGAACCTACATTTTCTAACACGTTTAAAACACAGAAATCTTGAGAATTTTGCAACTTTATAAAAATGGGATTTTTGAAAAACGAGTCTGCCATCCTGTATTTTATTTTATTTTTTAATGTATAGGTATGTATACTTAGGTATATAGAGTTTTGAACGAGTTTTTTCAGATTTATGCAAAAATCCATACACTTGAAGTTGTTCATTGTGGATCCGTTAAAAGCTGCCGCATTGCTCATTATAAATTAATGTAAAGAATCCCAACCAATTCTCAAACTGCAGATCCATGAATCTGCAATCTATAAATTGGTTGGGAAGTGAAAAGACGGTTGATTTAATCTAGAGCGAGTTTTAAGTTCTAGAATTAACATTTAAAGCAAGGAATTAATGTGGATTTAATGAGGTGAGATAAGAGCATATTAAAAAATACAATTCTAAATTGAAATTCTCTTCATTAAATTCCCTTCATTAAATCCAATTGGAAGCGCATAAATCTTTTCCCCTTTTTTCACTTCTGGGCAGGACAGCTCAAGTTCATACGTACAGGTACAAGTCCAAGTACGACGTACATACAATCATACAACGGAGGAACAAGTGCAAGTATAATTAAGCCTCGCTTCTATCCTATCCTATCCTATCCTATCCTACCATGTATAGGTCTATCTGTACTCACGTTTTAGTTTGATTAGCAAAGACGAATAAAAAGTAGATTGTAGAGTGTAGATTGTTGATTTGATCAAGTACCCAGAAGCTTCCATTATTTTCTGCACTGCCACAAATCAGCGGAGCTGTCGTCGTCGGTTGTCCTGTCAGCAGTCGAGGGAAAAAAACCTTCACACCAAAGGGACAGTAATTACAGGGTAGTGCAGTGAGGAGCGATCACCATAACAGTAATACGAACAACCATACGAATGTATAAAAACCAATTGTAAGTCTTAGGAGAAGGTGCCAAACATGTCATTTACTCACAATGGATCACTATTTACTCTTAATAAAAGAATATATTTGCATATAATTATTCCAAGTCTGTCACTGCATTGTAAAAACTACCTCGAGAGCCATTAAACGCCAAAGGGAGACAAGCAGTTTTTCCACACGTTCCAATTCCACATCATTTATTACATGCGTACTGCATTCCCTTACAAGGTGCAAAATATTACAGGCTTACATTACAGGTACAATTACGCTTTGTATGATACCAACTCCAAACTAACAGAAATCCTAACTAAAATACCTACATATTGAAATATACACGCCACTTTAATAAGGCTAAACAATCGCATTGTGTCTTCGTGCAAATTTCCATAGTATAAGTATATATTTAAATTTACACTGTAAAAATTCTAAAATCAAAAACGTTTTTTGAAATTGCATTTTTATGAATTAGTGGACATTTTTGAAATTGCATTTTTATGAATTCGTGGACATTTTTGAAATTGCATTTTTATGAATTCGTGGACATTTTTGAAATTTATTATATTTTTATGAATTGGTGGACATTTTTGAAATTTCATTTTTATGAATTCATGGGCTTTTTTGAAATTGAGTTTTTGTTAATCGGCGGACATTTCTGTAATCGCATTTTTAAGAATTGGACTTTTTTAAAATTAAATTTCATGAAATGGGTTTTTGTCATTTTGCAAAATTGCGTGTAGTAACATGTTAAAAAAGTAAACTTAGAAAGAAAACATTTTTCCAGAAAAAAACTTTTTCTGGTTTCCCCTAGTCCAAGAATTTGAAAACGAAAATGCGATATGTCATGGTCCTGGTCATGGGTATAGGAATAATGTGCCAAAACCCATGAGGCAGTAAGGAAGCTCTGAAAAAAGCAAATAACCTATAATTACACAGAAGTTGCGAACGAAGGTGGTCTTTCCAAAAATGTCTAAATACCTATCTATACGTAGGACACAATTTCCGCTTTTTCAAAAGACCAAGTAAATACCATGGCTA
>JAAXYX010006044.1:0-10175 GCA_036851915.1 Ptenothrix huangshanensis
TTTTCGTTTGATGTTTGAAAAGGGTAAGTCCGTGAGCTAATGTTTTTCTAGTCAATATCTGCATACCGTAAAACTTTCAATTATAGCCCCGACTATATCATTGTACAGATACAGATAAACGTAATTCTTTCTGGCCATAATGAAAGACTGATTATCTTTACTGCATTTTATTGCAAAAGGAAAATGCGTTTAATGCATTAACATCTTTAACGTCCAATATAAATTTCGGAATCGTGACTACAAATTCGAAAATTTTTAGTGTTTGCCCTACTAACTTCGGAGACAGACTACAACCACAAGTTTTACGGTATGCAATTATTTACTACGGGGTTACGCCAGCTTGCTTTGTCTGACTTTTGTGGTTAGAAATAGACGCGGGCGGATGTTTCTCGATGAGAATTAGTAACACGCAGAGCATTTCCTATTTGCATTGTAAGTTTTTGTCCCTGCTTTCCGCTTGGATAAGCAGTCGAGAGTGACCAATATGGGAGTAATTAAATAGTAAATAGTAGAATACGGAGGCAAAACTAACGATAAGCATTGGATTTTGCACTGCAATAATTTAGTAATAACAGCTTCTGCTTAGATCCCAATATATGGCCATTGAAAGAACGTTTAAAGTTAAATCATTCAATTTATCTGTTATCAGAAAATCCTTAGTCTTTGTCTTTGCAAATGTTTTCAGTTTCCAGAATTTGGCTAATCATTAGATTACGTCATAGGATACTTCATAGACTAAGTTCACGCTTTTATTCATTATTATTACACCTCATCAACAATGCCCAGTAGTGTACGTGAATTCACGTGTTATATAAACACCTCGTAGTAATAGGAAATTTCACTTGGAGAGATTCGTTTTTAGAGTTAAGAACTTGTGTAATTTTAATATTTTTATAGTAGTTATAATAATTACAATTAAAAATGGTGTGGTGCCGTTCAAATACATTGGACTTGATAGTTTTTACTTCATTAAGTGTTTTCATTTTGACGGACATAATGGAGCAAGTGAAAGCTAAAGAACTAACATTAACTATTTTACACACTAATGACGTTCACTCCAGGTTCGTTCAGACCAATAAGTATAGCAATAAGTGTTCAGAAAAAGAAGCCAAAGAAAATAAATGCTATGGCGGATTTCCACGGTTGCATCACAAGGTATAGTAATAATAATCTTGGGTTAAAAAGCTTTTGTTTTGTATGTAAATTATGTACTCTGAGCCGTGAGGCTACTGCAGTAGTGCAATAGTGATTTAATAAAGTTTTTTGCTCTATCAGGCACTTATTATATTTATAATGCAATAATTAATAGTCACTAATTATTGTTTCTATGTGCAACCATACCCACTCAATTTTTACTGTTTAAAATAAGGTGCAAGAGATTCGAAGTCAAGTTCCAAATGTCGTCTACCTAAATGCTGGAGATTACTACCAGGGAACCGTTTGGTACACGCTTTTAAAGTCGGACGTTGTGTCAAGATTCGTCAACATGCTCAATCATACTGCAATGGTAATTACACTGTAGTGTCATCATCATGTAATCTTAAAACAGAAGAAATTCAACTAAAACGCCAAACTAATTCGTATTTTATGTGATAAAGAAGGCGGTTCAATACGTATATGTACGTACACCGTAAAAACGAACAGATCTTAAAACAGGAAAAATCCATCTAAAGTTTCGGTACTGGTCAACGGTGTTCTCTACTCGGAATTTCTTCTCTACCTGTCAGTCTAAGGTGTTCTCTACCTTGAAACCCTTCTCTACCCCACTGTCTAACGTGTTCTCTACCCCAGTAGCTCAATGTAGTAAAGCAGAGAATATTTTGCAGGTAGGGAACACCTTAGACTATAGGGTAGAGAAGGGTTTCGAAATAGAGAACACCTTGACAATGGTAGAGAACACCGTAGACCAGTACCAAAGTTTCTAAAGTGATAAATATTTACACGTAATTCAGATTTTCAAAATTTCAAATTTTGAATTTTTTGCCAGGAAATTAAAATAAATGCACGGTTTTTACAGTGTGCGAACTATACTTTGAAACGTTTAAGCTTATTCATAATGCTCTTTAGGATTAAATTTCACGTTATTACTTACCTACTACCTAATCCAGGCTTTGGGGAATCACGAATTTGATGACAACATCAGCGGTGTCCTTCCATTCTTGAGAAAAGCTACATTCCCAGTGCTGTCATCAAATATTGATGCTAGTGAAGAGCCTTCTATCCAAGGGAAATTTTTGAAGTCGACTGTTGTCCTTTATGAAGACGTCAAGGTGGGAATCATTGGCTACACTACTACAGAGACCAAAGTGAGATTATTGGATTTACAATTACATTTATTTTTGACGTCTTGGAATTTTGAACTGTACAGAAAATAACCAAAGTGGTTCGGACTTCTGACGAATAATTTAAGCTCTGATTCAGCATTAATATAATTATACATAAACCTATTTTGAAAATTCAGGACATTTCTTCCCCAGGAAAATTAATATTCAACGACGAAATCACGTCGATAACAGAGGAAGCAAAGCGACTGCACGACGACGGAGTTAAAATTCTCATTGCAGTCGGCCATGCTGGTTACGATGTAGATATGAAGATTGCAGAAAAGGTTCCATTAATAGATGCTGTTGTGGGAGGACACACGAACACATTCCTTTATCACGGGAATCCGCCAGATGTGGAAAAAGTCATTGGAGATTATCCCACCATTATAACTCAGCCTGATGGAAGGATGGTTCCTGTTGTTCAGGTAGATGATATCATTGTACAATTTAATGGTAATGGATTTGACTCCAAATTCTCATGTGTCGAATATCTTTTTTTGTCTATAAAATTTAGGCCTATGCATTTGGAAAATACTTGGGTTACCTAAATCTCACTTTTGATGATAATGGAGAAATGACTAAATGGGAGGGAAATCCTATTTTGCTCGATTCAAGTGTGCCTCAGGGTAAATGACAATAAAGTAATATCTAAAATGTAAAAGCTGGACAATCTTAAAATTATGCCAAGTGCCGAAAGCGAGTTTTTGGGTACATCTTAAGTGCATCACAAACACAAGTGCATTAAAAACGCATCTTGGACTCCGAGGTGCAGTTTAGATGCACTTTTGATCCGTTTTTGAAGTACCATATGCAGTAGCGATTCTAGGGGTAGTCGAAGTAGGCGCTCGCCTATTTGATTTTTCAGAAATTTAAATTTTAAAAAAACGAAAATTTTTTTTAAAAAAAGCGATTTTACGATTTTTACTATTATGTTTTTAAAACTACGAGAAAAAGACGCAGTTTTTTTTAAATTTAGAAAAAAAAGATGCAATTCTTTTTGAATTTACGAAAAAAAAAGACGCAGATCTATCGAAAAAAGACGCAGATCTACTTTTTACGAGAAAAAGACAACTTTTTTAATTCACACAAAAAGGACGATATTTTTATTTTTTTATTTTACTAGCTTTGGAGTTTTGTAAAAGCCCGCTTGTTCGGGCAACACTTCCTAGAATCGCTACTGACTGTAGGTAAACTTGAGATGCTTCCTGACTGCGTTCACAATTAAACTAAATATACGAGTAGGTTTTTGACTTTGCCATTTTACAAACTCCAGTTTTTACAGTGTACACATAATGTTCTCAAGATGTTTATAAAGCTCGTCATTTTTAAATTTTTGCTTTCAATTTTTAATGAATGAATTATAAAATATAATGCATGCACTTTGTCATTCATTAGATCCAGATATGCTTGCAGCACTGCGAGAAATCGAGAAAAATTTGACCCAGTCAATGAAAAAAGAAATAGGGAAGACCCACGTGTTCCTCGATGGAAACGATTGCAGGCTCAAGGAGTGTAATCTTGGAAATCTCATTGCTGACGCTATGGTTTATGCCGTAAGACCTTTATTCACTCTTTAAAAATAAGTGCATTAACCCCAGTACGAATTTTTACTTGTTGGAGAATTCTTAAGTTCTGTGCCATTTTTCCACCCTAGAATATTAAACTTCCTGGGGAGCATTACTGGTCGGATGTAACCATGGCCATGTTAAATGGAGGTGGAGTTCGTTCTTCCATTGATGCTAAAGCCTCTAATGGAGGAATCACCATTGAAGATATCTTCACAGTTCTGCCATTCGGTACTGAAATCGATGTCATAGAAATCCAGGGAAAGCATCTGAAGGAAGCCTTTGAATTTTCTGTCGATGGCTACGACCCAAAAGGATATCATACAGCGGGAAAATTTCTGCAAGTCTCTGGTACAGCCACTTTCAGCTCAGCTTCAGTATTATTTTTGATAAACATTAATAGTTAATACTAATATCTATTTTAAAGGATTGAATTGGATTGGGAGAACGTTTGTTTATTCATTTTAGGAATCCGAGTTGTATTTGATTTGAGCCAACCTTCAAATTCTAGAGTCCGGAAACTGGAAGTTCTTTGCAGTCATTGCCGCGTCCCTTCCTATGTTCCTATTGACCTTGAACAAGTTTATAAAGTAGCCGTACCTGATTATATCGCCAAAGGAGGAGACGGATTCCAAGTCATTAAGAAAAATATTATCAAGAGGCACGAACCTGGTGAGATTGAGATTACTTACGGCTTATCATATTTACAAAATTATTCAGTTGTGTCCGTGGAAGTGGGAAAACAAAAGTTTCGCTAAAGAAAACGGGATTACTGGGAAATTTTACTTTTTACTTGATTCGTAGCACTTACCTCAGTACAACAAAATTATTTTGAAAAATTGACCAAAATGCATGCTTTTATTGCAGGGATCTCGGATACTGCAATGCTGCAAAAGTATATCATGTTAAAAAGTCCAATAACTCTAGGCGTAGAAGACAGAATTGTATTATACAACGAGTTGGCTCATGATGCTGGTGTTGGGGTGCTGAAATTTTCTATTGGAATTTATCTTCTCCCAATTATCAGTGTGATTTATCTGTACGCATAACATCTTCATATGAAGAGAATACTCAATAAAAAGAATAATTATCGAAGAATATACATCGTAAAATCTCAAAACATAGCCCCGGCTATCATTTTAAGTAATTATAACCTTTTCCAACCGTTCATGTTAAAAGGCCGGCTATCTTTCCTTGCTTAAAATTTGTGCAGGAAATTGTTTGTAATTTATTCGTACCTTTATTGTTAAATGTTAATTACGGACAAATCGATAATAAATGTAACTCTTAATACATCATTTTTATTATTCAAATTTATAACTCTTTTGACTTTTGAGAGCAAAAACTCAGTCAAATTGCATGCAAAAATAGATCAGTGCTAGATTGCACCTTCGGGTGCCCGATGCCATCACCGTAGTGATTATAGTTTTTGTGTGTTGAAGGATAGGAAGCGTAAGATTCGTTATGAATTCTTTTCATGCAAACAAATTGCATTAATAAATTCCAATTCAGTGAAAAATTAAACCGAGCAAAAGTCCAAGTCCAGCTACCTTGCCTTTGAATTCGGAAATTCGGAAACAAACCTACCTAAAGCCAAGCTAATGCCCGATTGTCCGATTACCCACCAATTCAAACCCGCACACCAACGCCAAACTAAAGCGAATTTTCCTACAAAAACGCACTACGGTACAATTGTACGAAAATACTCTTAAAATTACAAGGAATGGTTTTTCTCTACATTTTTGGAATCAAGTCGAAGGTATTTGCTATCAGTTTTCCAACTCCAACCAGGACTCTTACCATTTAAGGGGAACTTTTTCGAATAGCTGAATTAACGAAATGTTGAAACCGAAACGGCTCAAGTTTTTGTTAGTTACTACCGGAATGGTCTTTTTATTTTCCTACAATATTAGCTGGATTTGCCTGCATCATGCTGGGCCTGGGCCTAATTCGAACATGGGATCAAACAGCTCTAACTTGGCGATTCATATTTGCAGCCTATTTGGGTACATGCATAGCATAATTGATAGTGACAAAAATAAACCGCCAAAACACCAGGAATTCCTCAATTTTTCTCTCTTAAAATTTCCTGGGAATATACTTTGTGCCAACTAGAATAAGTTTTATAACAGTTCTTTTGGAACAGGAAATTATGACGTTTAATTACGTTCTTATTCATTGACTAGGGCCCACATAATCTTACGCCCAGTAGTAAACCTGGTAATAGTAGCTTGTGGCAGTCGTGGCGAGGAAGCTGTAGCTCTCTTAAAATCTGCAATTATCTTTGGTCGGGATGTGCGCTTAAATGTGACTCTATTTGTAGATAACAGTTCCAAGCTGCTTCTTTCAACCGAGGTATGAACTATGAACATAAATAAATATAGAAACATAGAAAGTATAGAAAACAAATTACAAAACGAAAACTAAATTAGTTTCATAATTGCACATGGTGCGTTCAGCAAACTTACATGTATTAGCTTTGTTTTTACTTCGCTTTGTTTTCAAAGGTTAAAAACTTGAGCGCGTCTGCGCAAAAACTAGGAGTTAATTTTCAGTACAGAATACAAGATTCTTCGTATCCCCCTGGTGAGGATAAAGTATGGAGACCCCTGTTTGCACCATGCGCCACGCAAAGACTCTTTTTCCCGGTAATTTCTTCACTGATGTGAACTTTGAAACTGCGAATGCAAGGTAAGAAAAATCCGGCATTTTTGAAATCCATCGTCTGTTCTCCAGACTTTGCTTCCGGACCTCGATAATGTTCTCTACATGGACTCTGACGCATTATTCTTGGCGAACGTGAAGGATGTGTGGGACACATTTGAAATCATGAAAAGAGAAAATCGAATCGCTGCACTGGCTCCTGAGCACGAAGTGGGTACGAATGGTTGGTACAACTTGCATGCAAATATACCATACTATGGCCATCGTGGTTTAAATTCAGGCATAATGTTTATGAACTTGGAACGATTTCGGAAACTATACGTTGAGAATGATCTACGCAAAATATATTTCAAGTATAAGCCACACATTTCATGGCCGGATCAAGATATACTAAATATTTACTTTGAGAAAAATCCAAGTAAGAATTAGGAATAGATTGACTAGTAATTTCTCTCTGTAAACCCATCAAAGCTGTTTTAAATTTATACATAATGTAATAATGTTCCTACAAAAATTCTCAGCGCTGCTGCACGAATTAAGCTGTGCTCTCAACTACCGTATTCTGCACTGCCACTGTCAGTATCCCGGAGCCGGAGACTGTTCCTGCCAATCAGCCATTCAAAATGGCATTTCGGTTCTGCATGGAGCGCGGAAGATGTTTCATTCCCAACAGCACAAATTCTTAAGTAGTATTTACAATGCTTTCTTACACTACAACTTAACGAGAGACAAGCCCCACGAGCTTATGAAACGTATAACGAAAAATCAAACTTATCTTAATACAGTTGGTGGTAGTGATTGTAACCGCTTAGACTCAAAGCAAGTTTTCCAAAAGTTTCGTCTTTACCTTCAGGATGAGAATAACAATATTTAAACGACTGAAATAAACCTTCGGGAAGAGCCAAGTTCAAAAGGAAGTAAAATGAAAATGACATTAAAGTCAAGGTCAACCGAACTTCCTACATACAAAGTGAATTTCACTTTTACTCATGTTGATGCTCCACTCATGATTATTGATACATAGATTATATGTACATGTAGTATTTCCTACATTTAATAGTGCGCTGGTCTCTATAGTACGACTTACTTTTTACGTAGTTAAATGCTCTTGTTCTTTCAATAAAACGTGGGTAACTTGGTTTTATGCGTACTTGTTTACGGGATACAGATATTTTTATGAAAGGTGTTGTCCTTTAAATTGTTAAGGCGAAAAATTATACGAATAATTAAAGTTATTTAATTTCATGGAAACAAAACTACTGTGTAAAATTTACTTTCAAATTACTTCCAATTCCTTAGTCAAATTGGAAAAAAACACAGTCACCTCAATTTTTCAATAAATTACTCTTAGCGCTGCCAGAAGTTTTTCTTACAAGAAAATAACGTTGGCCAATAAATCTGTGTCGGTGACCTGTGACCTGTACTGAGACACTAATACCGATACCGATGTGTTTTAATTTGAAAAAATGACAGCCAAGACTTTGTCTCTTTCTCTGTCGTACCGAATCACTACCGAACCGACTTTGTTTACACTGCAAATGTGACTGTGGATGTGATACTGTCTGAATGTAAATCTAATCTGTAAAGCTGATAGTCTGATGTTAAGGAAAAAAGAAATAACTATACAGGAGAATCTGCAACAATTAAAATCCCTACAAACCTACCATCTGTTATCGTTATCATAAAGATATTATATGAAGTGAGAGGAAGCTTAAACCAAGATGATAGGATGCATAGGAAAACACTTGCTTTTTTTATACGCAGTTCATCTCATTCAAGGACGTCACTTCCATATGTAAGTACGCTACGCCACGAACAAATGTGTGTTTTAATGTCAAAAATGTTGGAAATGGTGATAGCTTATCCCACTTAATTTAAACAGTATAATTTATTTCTCTATTTTTAATATGTAGGACAGGCAGGGTTGGAAAATTTTTTAGTTTAGATTTTTTGTATCCCCAGAACAGACAAATAAATTCTCTATTCTATTTTTCCGAAATTCCAGCCGAGATAAAATGCCCAGTCAAATCCCAAATATTTTAATAAATTCCAAAATTACGAATTATTTCACTTTTTTTGAAACAGTGACCAAAATCGATATGGAAACCCAAACACAAGAAGCAAGAATCTTATTTATCCGGAGATTGACCAATGTTCAAAGCAAGGGGACCTACGATTACAAAAGGACTTTGGAGATCGTGGTGGTAACTGGTCCGGGATATTAAACCGCTTCTTGTTCTACACCCTCTCCTTCCCAGACTCGTACAATGAACAATTACTCTTCGATGCTTGGACATCAGAAGATCCTAGTGCACATCTATTACTTCTACTTCCCATCTACTGGTTTTTAATTTACGCCATCACTCTTGCCGCTTCCTTCATTATTATCCCGTGCCTAGGAGCTATCTGCTGCTTTATCCTGGGCACCTTCGTCTTCCTCCTTGCAAACGCCATCAAGTTTTTTGGTCGACACTTAATCATCAAGTACGAGAAGATTCGGAGGGCTCGTGAAAACCTCATCCTCCCCCGGAAACAACGATATCTCCGAAAAAAATTCCGAATGCCGCATTTTTTTCGAGACTATAGTGATGAAGATGTTCCAAAAGCACTCGTCAGACATTTACCGGACGATTCGAATAGCAACAGTGAGGACGAGGAAGAGGAACGACTGATCGAGGAAATGGAAAGAACTGCTCCTAAAGGCTTACTCACAGCCTCACAGACGGACTTGATAAATAAACGGAAAATGTTGGCAGCAGTCATAGTATCCCTTCAGGGAGAAAGTAAGCACGGACACGCCGATGATGATTTAGAAACCGAGTCTGAAACCGAAACATACGAAACTAAAAAACTGAAGGAACAGGAAGCAGAAAGGATGAGAATGCAAATCGCACAACTTAAGGCTGACAGCACATTAAGCGCAACCAAACATGTTGATCAAGAAGAACTCGACACTAGTGACTACGAGGATAATGAAGGACCTCACGTAAATCTTCCACTGGGAGTTAAAGTGCAAAGCCCAACAGGAAAACTGAAGATGCACATCAAGAAGAAACAGATGATATCCAAACAACCTACAGCTTCCCAAGAAAGACAAGGTGCAGGTGCTTCAACCCGACAGGTTATAGGAGGCAGACCGAAACTAGCTGCTCTGGAACGAGAGCGAGATGGTAATCGACAAACCAGCAAATTGCGTCCAGATGTATCGCAAACACAAACTCAAGCAGGGCTCAGAGAGATGCAGCACGAGGTACTCTCTATAGACAATAAGAAACAAAAGCAAGAGGTTAGCGTCCCAAAGCCAAAGGTACCACAATCGACTCACTTAACTCGAGAGATTGAAGATTTAATCACCAAAGATCATAAGCTGAGAAAGGTTCATTCGGGAAATCCTAAAGAGCGTAGGAGATCTGTCGGCTCGAAAACATCTTCCATCAAATTGCAACAACATCAGAGCCATTAGTATGAATTTGAGTGAAGAGCTACTGTGAAGTATCTTGGAAATAATTTCTTCTAAAAAACGATGTCTAAAGAACGATGACTAAGGCAACCGGAATTTTGCGATTTACAAGACGAAAATTATGCGATTTAAACTCTAGAATTATGCATTTTATGCGATGTT
>JAAXYX010006045.1:0-10175 GCA_036851915.1 Ptenothrix huangshanensis
AGAATTCAAAACACCAGACATTGCATCTTAAAGAACAATACATAACTGTTTGTACACTCTCCGAAATCAATGCATCTCTTACTCATTTAATCGAATCATACAGCAAAAAGTTAATCCTGGGTTGTAAACTTACTCACTAGAGGTGAGTATCAGATGTTTTATTTTTATTTTTAAGATTTGGACTTCGGAGAGTGTACCATCGTGAGTATAAAAGTTTGGTTTACATAAAAGTATACTATACATACATATTGTTCTAAGATTTGCCTCCTCGCGCTTACTTTGCAGAACTGGGAGTAATTTGTTACATAGGTATTCGTAGTTACGGTAAAAAGCAGACTCATCTCAAAGCATACCACATCCTGGACCATACCATATGCCCTACCACAGCAGGGAAAACCACAGAATAGAATAATATAACTACGATCATCATTTTACGTTCTCTTTACTTTCCTTACGCCATCCACACTCGCTTCCCGTTCACTTTCACTTGCCTGGACTAGTTTGGTTCGGTTCGGTTCTCGTAGTAAAAGTAAAATCGATACAACTTACGCTTTTATTCTCTCACGATGATACTATGGCTTTTGTTCCTTTCTTTCTTGGGCACTTGTACACAGACGCATATGCATTTATTTTTAAGAGCATTCCAACGAGGGAAGGAATGCTAGTTTGTGAAGATACTTATGGTCGTATGCATACATTTCTCCCAACTCCAGTAGAAAGCAAGTGAAGCCGACAACTTGTGCCATTTTCCTGAACGCTATGGTATTATTAAATTAAGCCATTTCTACTCAATGAATAAATTGACCAATTTCTTCCCACCTATTTACTCGGTTTGTTCTTTGGAGTCTTGGCTTATTATTTATATAATTTTCTCTAAATTTATCATTTATGAGAGTTGAAGGACCTTGGTGCAATTTGAGACAAAAACATGTAATTGGAAATAAAGTTAATAATTACTTCCATTATTGTATAACAAGAAGCGATAGTTACTGAAAATAAAATGTTTTCAGAAAGTTTAAAATAACAGAATTAGAATATTTGAGAAAGTTAGAAATCCAATATGAATTTTTGAAGCGTAAAAAAGCAATGAAAAATTTCATAAACTATAAATGAATGGATTACCTTCCCTTAAAAATTGGAAAATGGGACATAATTTTTTTTAAAAAATATTATAATTAGGTTATAAAGAATTTCACTTAAGTATGTGTAAACTGGAGAAATTAGACTTTTCTAAACCTATCAATTCGAAAAAAGCGAATTTTTTAAAGATAGTAGAAATAAAGGATTAATTATTTCTACAAGGTTTGAATTGGAAGTGTCAGGCTTTTTGGCAAAATATAACAAAAAAAAAATGTAATTCAAAGTGTAAACTGAAAGAATCAGACATGTTCGTAAAGTAAAACAAAGCTTCAGTTTAAAAAGTGTAATACAGTTGAATCATGCTGTCTTAAAAAAGGTGACTCAATTCACACTATTCTGACCACAAACTCCTTTCGGGCAGCCTTCAGTAGGTATTATCCAGTATTTTCCACTACAGGTATACATACGCATACAGATATTAGTAAAGGTACAATACAAAAAATACTATTTTTCAATCCTTTGGTGTAGTTCATGCACTGTGTATTCCCCAAGCTAGCAATAAACGGTAGGAAATGCTTCCAAAAATCCCCCAAGGATTTAACGTATTAGAACTCGAAATCCTTGGAGGGATGTGATGATCCATTGCATCTAAAATCCCATGTAGCTTGATCTAAAAGAATATATCTACAAATAGTGGAGTAGCTCAGACTGAATTTCGAGGGGGTGCTGTGTAATGTTGAAAGGAATTTTGTCAGATTAACAATTTTTAAGCATAATTTTTCCAATTAAGTTTTTTGAAAATGTTGATTTTTTGTTTTACAATTAACACTTTAAAAGTTATAGTTTTTTCAATCTAACCTTTTGATAAAAATATATATGTAAAATACCTCTATATAAATTACTACAATACCTAATTATATAGGTATACTATGGTTGTATATACCTACAGATGTATGAAAAATTTATTTCAGTGGACACTTTTTTGAAAATATGCAAATTTTTTAATTAACATTTATTGGAAATGCTCAAGTTTTTCAGCTAACAGCTTTTGAAGATTTCCAATTTTTTCAATTAACCCCATTTCAGAAGGTCTAATTTTCCTAGTTAATATGTTTGAAAAGGTTTAATTTGTTTAAGTAAAACTTTTTGAAAAAAACTATTTTTCTCAAAATTTCGAACCCACTTCAGGTACTCCCATGTGCGCAAATGTACCTACCTAAATATAGTCGTATCCCATTTGGTTTAAAGCACGTATGTATGTAAAACTAACAAAAGTGTGGCGATCAGAATTCTGTGCATCCGATTCCGTTTTATCTGTATGCACATCATACTATAATATGCTAATAGCCAAGTTGAAGGGTATGCCTATACATACCCATGCAAAAATGACTACATCTACCATCCTTTAAAGGAAGTATGCTTAGATGATAGGGACAGTGAAAATATGGTAGGAAATGATTCCAGCTCCAATGTCTCCATGTTAAATGTAAGTATCTCCTGGGCACTTCCTTTTCATCGTCCTCATCCTTCCTGGCCCAACACCCACACCCACCGTGTCCCAGTCGTACGTGACCTTTCATCTCATTTCCAAAAACCCATCTACACCACCATTCATCACCTCCACGTCTCGATCCATTCACCAATGGCAATAACAATAGCAATTGGAATTGCCAACCGTACCACATCGTTCTTCCTCCATCATACAATGCATGCATCGGAACAACGGGATCCATATTGTCCTTTCCGACAAATTTAATTCGTCCTAGTGTGCGAAAACGATCTGTACGTGTGCACCCAAGTCAACACTTCCAAATCCAAGTTTCCATTTTTCAAATCATTCATGTAAATACACACCAAATTAGTTCAACTCCAACTCACTCCTAGTTTATTTTATTTTCTAGCTGACCTGCATATAATCCTCCTTTGGTAGGGAAAGGCAAGTTGCGTGTAAAAACGAGTAAGCAATATAAAATTGAGCTAATTTGCAGGAAAAAGTTGGAGCTCTCACACGACCTAATCGTTTTGCAAACGTCAACAATTTCTATATAAAGTAACAATGTAACAGAAATTCTTGGAAAACAAGGTTCTCCATTCAGCATTTACAGATACAGTATACACGGCAAAAACTGGAGTAACTAAAACTTCAAAAACCAACACATGTTTTGTATACCTACCCAGAAGCGCAGTTGGGATGTATCTCAAGTTGAAGTTCACCTAAAACGCATCTTACTGTCCAAGATGCATTTTAATATTTTTGGCGATGCACCTAATATGTTGCATAATTGTTTCAATTTTGCAAAAAAAATTTGGAATGCTTCAAAATTATTGCAATAAAAATTTTGAAACCTTTGAAAATTGTTAAAATAAGTAAGGAATATTGTGAAATTGTTAATAGACAGTTTTTTATCTGTATAAAATTGTCGAAGAATGTTTTGGAACGTTTTAAAATCAGATAATTTGGAAGGCTTCAAAATAGAAAATTTTTAAATGTATAAAAATTGTGAAACATAATAAATTATTCAGTGTTTAAATATTGCTTAAATATGAAAATTTGGAGCGTTTAAAAATTATCACGATTGGAATTTTTAAAATGCTTCCAAGCTGCAAGTTGTTTTAATAAGTTTGATGTTATACATCCATATAAGTCGGTGATTACTGAATAGATCTTAGATCCTTTCTTCTTGTTTTAAGAAGATTAAGTTTTTACAGTGTGTACATGCCATGCCTTGTTTTTACAGATAAAAAGCTAGCTGTCCATATGTGTACGTTGGAAGACAAAAGGGACTTTGGTTGTTCCTGGAAAATAATGCCCATTTATTTTTACATACAAGCTGCAGCAATTCCTTAACCAACTGCAACTGCTTTGTTTTCACTTTCTTCTCACTGTACCTTTTAAGTTTGAGCAAGTTGTGTGGGAGAGAAAAGAAACCAAAGGGAGGATGAGGATCTACATATACACAACACACGGATAGAGAGAATCTACAGAGGAAGAAAATGTAAGGGGAACTTGCTGACGATGAACTAGACAGATTTCCTTTAGTGAAGCCAATTTGTTTGACTTGCTATAATATAGGGATACATTTTATGATTTCGCTCAGCTCGCATGAACTACGGGATGAGAGACTATGATTTGGAAAGGCTTTCGCTTGGGCTTTCACTTTGGCTAGATACCTCTCATAGTATGGTGCTCAAGGTGTAGAGGAGAAAGGGAAAGCACAGGGAGCCGCGGCACCTTTCACAATACAAACAATAGCTGGGTTTTTGGGATCTAGGATTGGAAATGGAAATCGAGGTCACGTACAAGTAACGGCCAAAAAATAGAGAGAAGGCACACAAGTTATGCTCAAGAGAATGAAAACCATGCATGCATACAACAAAGTGTATTTTTATAAGGGAGAATGTAAAAGCGCAGTGAAGTCACTAAACCGGCTACTTGGTATATAGAGCATATAAATCCTCCAAGTAAATTATAGTGAAATGTTTCCCAGAGGAAGTTTACTTTCTCTCACAAAACTGGTACTGGTCCTCATTCGTTGATATACATGAGTATATTATTATTATTATTTTGTAAAACTTTCCAATGTATGCACTGTATTGTGATCTCGTTGAGCATTATTCGAACATTTGAACATTTCAAATTTTCAATGTACAAACTATACAACTATGGAAATACGCAGACAATTATCCTACTTCCAGTAGTTTTCTCCTTTCTCTATAAGTCATACCTAGATCCTCGGCAGGGGCGTATCTGGGGTGTGCTTGGGTGCTGAAACACTCCCCGAAATTTTAAAAAATTAAGCTTTTTAAAACAGTATAATCAAAAAATTTGACCTTTTCAAAAACTGTGTTACAAAACTTGTAGCCTCTCAAAAAGTGCTTAAATTTAAAAACTTTAAATTGGAATAATTACAATATTTGACAAAGTGTGAATCAAAAAAATGCAAATTGAAAAACGAACATCCTTTGGAAAAGTTTTGAGCGGATAAATTACGCCTTTTAAAAAGTGTTAATTGGAAAACTACGCCTTTTGAAAAACTGTAAATTGAAAAAATTACGCTCTTTAAAAAAGTGTTAGTTAAAAAGGTTATTCCTTTTCAAAATGTGTGAATTGGAAAAATCACACCATTTAAAAAAACACAAATGAACAAATTTACTCCTTTTCAAAAAGTGCTAATTGGAAAAATTATCCTTTTCCATAAGCTTACTTATACTTTACTCGGAAAATTAGGCTTTAATGTTACTTTGAAGAAATTCATTTTATCATTACACAGCACCCTTCGAAATGAAGTCCCAGGTTTGCCCCTGATCCCTGGTTAAGTTCTTTGGTTTGCTTTTATATTTCGAGAATTGCTTGCCTTGCTAACGTAAGTCTGACCTGGTCTTGGTTTTGGCTCTGGTACTTGTTCTGGTTCTGGTTTGGATTCTGGAAGCAGTCTTGGGCCTGGAACCGTTCCTGATCGCTCCTTTTTATCAACTTTGCGAATGCAAATAGGTACATAAATAGACAGAGAACATTACCATTGGAATAATGTATAATTGTGATTGCCATTATTGCCACTGTGGCAAGATATGCATGCAGCTTTCTTCTTTACTTTCACTTTGCAATCTTCTATCGATTATTCTATTCTACTTTATACTTACATAGTACCTTAAGCAAAAAGAGCAACGAGAAGGAAAACAGAACCAAAGGGAGCAGTATTGAAATAAACTTTTTCTCTTTTCTTACATTTTGCTCTTGTTACTACTGCTTCTACTACCACTACAACCAGGCCACCATAACCACCACGATTCCTTACTAGTATTTCCTTCCTACTTTCTCCTCGTAAGTCGTCGTCGTGTTCTATGTAGAACGTTGACAACGATGCGATGGAGAGAGAGGAGACCAAAGGGAAAGTAAAGTGAAAACACAGAGAAAGATTGGATAATCGACCAACTGTTTGAAATTTCAATCATTCTCTTCCAGCCCAGTGGTTCCACTTCATTTCCCTCCCAGCTTACTTTCACTTGCACTTTCACTACCATTTTGGGCACAAAACGCATCCTCCTATGATGAACTGTACATACGGAATTCTTGTATATTTCTCTCTATACATATGTAATTATATGAAAAATGTGGTGAAAGTTTTTTGTATACTTTATTTTTTGCGGTTCAAATATTCGTGCCTTGCATATTATGTTGCTTTAACGCACATAATGTATAGGTACACTGCAAAAACTAGGCATCAAAAATTCCAAAAATGTACTCGTATTTCTGTAGAATTGTAAACGCAATTACGATACAGAGTATTATTGCTTCAATAATTTTGAGGAAGTCCTACTGAAGTATTATTTATGTTTTTATTTTGTTTATGAGAAGTTTATTTGGCCTAGCGAGATAATTAGTAAGCATGTACGAGGAAATGTGCTCTTGTTTAGTAGTAAGAAAAACAAATGAGCAGATCAATTGCAAATGTGAGAACCCAAGTCAGAGAAACCTGCCTGTGACAAATTGCACATCGGACTAGGAATAATCCAACCTGGACTTCTTGGCCACCATCTTCATTTATCTTCAGCGAGGCACCGTAACTCACCACCGTCGAATCGCTTCAAACCAAACTAAAATATCGCAGCAGCTTAGCAAAGTTCCGAAACACAAGTGACACATGAAATCAGAGGCAAACTAAATATGTAAATGCCAACCTTCTTAGGTCTAAGGTACATTTGAATATTGTGGTTGGTGTATTAAATTGTAGTTTGAGGGAGCTACACGCCGTAATCACTTGTACAGTGTGTGTGTATTGCAGCTGTCATAGATTTCCTTTGTTGCCTAATGGCTCAACTCATACAACTTCAACTGTGAAACGGAGAAGCGGGAATCCGTCCACATATTGTTCCCTTTCCTGTTTTCACAATTCTTTGGGTAATACTCCCTTTTTGAATTAGAATGCACACTCCATCCTCCAACCCTCCAACACTTTTAAGATCTTAAGGCTTTCACCTAAGTTTGTACGAATCATCTGCATGGCAAAAAGAAGTTGGAGTATATTTTGATTTTTTTTTAATTTCTTGATTTCCATTTCTTCAAATCGTATACCAGTGCATGAAGCGTATACTACTATACAGATGTATTTATGTAGATATGTATTTTGCCGTGTTTTTTGTCATGTGGAGTATATGTGCTTCCTTCCTTTTTACTTCTCTGCTCCTTTCTTTCCACCAGCTTTCTCCTTTCTTTATTTCTTTTGTGTGGTTTGTGGTTGGAATTTTTAAAAGCGGAAATATCTACCTACCTTTCTTTCTCCTCATTTCCATTTATATTTGTATGCATTGCAGTAGGAGGAAATAAAATGTTGAGAGACGAAAGCGGTGAAGGCGGAAGAAAAAAAAACTTGTTCAAAAAATGTGTATGATATGAACTTGAACGCGAGTAGGGAAGGGAAGTATTTCAAGTATATCTCCTTTCTCTTCTCGCTCTACCTGTACTCTAAGCCCGCTGCTTTCTCCTCTGGTCTGACTCTCTCCCCTGCTTTCTTTTTCACATTCCATCTTGGAACGTCTTAAAGCACTTGTGATGACAAGTGACTGTCATTTTCGCATCAACTAAGCCAGAGCTGTATAGTAGTGAGACAAGTAGGAGTGGAACTAGAAGCAGAAGCAGAACAAGAACCCCAGTCAAGGTAGGGGAAATAAAAGGAAGGAGAAAGCATGCGACAGTTGAAGGAACAACTCAAATGTAAAATAGAAATCCCGGGTATTTTCACTATTTTCATTTACCTTCTCAGGTTTTTTGTATAAAAATCGTAAGTATATATAGTTATAGTTATCTATGCATATTCTACCACTTTTTTTTTACAAAAGATATGACTTCCTTTTACCCTCGCCTTTTTCTTTAAAAGAGTTGTGCTTGTACTCTCTCTCCCGTTCTTTCTCTCACTTTCCGTCTGCTTTTACTTTATTTGAGTATCATGCCCGTCCTCGTCATCATCATCATCATCATCATGATAATCATAATCATGATATCATATATAGTTTTATTTTATACTTTATGTAGTCGTTTCATTTATACTTCTATCCAACTTTCTCCGGGACTCGCTTGCGTTCTAGTTCTGGCTTTCCTTTTCCCCTTTCTCCCTTTCTTGTCACGTCGGTTCTGTTCTGTTCTTTCTTGCGTGTATGCAAAAGAGGGAAATTCCGGAACAAAACAGATGGAATGGATGGTACACGTTTCCACTTTGGATATTTCATGGACATTACCACATACCCACACACCAAACCACATGACATGTTAATGCACTAAAGCTACAACTTTTGAATTCACGGCACTATGGCTGTGCTCTGTCACACTAAGGACTGTCACTGTACTGTATGTACGTCGCCTTCTATTCAATTTCTTTATTTTTTCTTTCTTCTTCTTCGTCGTTTTCATCTTTTTCTACCGCCTTTATTTCTCTCCTCGTAATGGTCTCGTTTTGATTTTGGTTCTACGTAAGGTTACACATAAGATCCATACCCTTGCGTACAAAGAGTCATTGAAAGTTATTTTGAAAACTCAGGATGAATTTCTTAAGATCTTTTTAAAATCAGTGTATATTTACACAATTCATGATGCCATGCCAAATTAATTCTAAATTTTTAAAGTCGCTGAAAACTTTGGATTTACGATGAGTCAGTTTTTACAGTGTATACGGTAAAATGTATTTTACTGTTTTAAGACTATTTAGTTTTTGCAGTGCTTAAAATGGGTAAAAATGTGACATCCCTTCCGCATTTGTTTCTAAATATAAAAGTTTGAGCTTGGGGTACGTGACGAAAAAATAAAACCTACTGGACTAAAACATGATGGCATTTTGGAGAGTGTAGACATGCCATATTTTTGCTAACCTAGCCCCTATACACAAACGAGTTACGAAATAGTTTTGCTCATACCCAAGGTTATTTTATTTTCGCCACGTTGATATTTTTCTTGCTTTCCATTTTGGCATTTCGGAGCAAACCTCTCCACAAAATTTACTTTTCACTTGAGTATTTTCAATATTGGCATTTTCATATTTTCGTATTTGGGAGAAAGTGGGTGAAATGAGTTTGAGGGAAAGTAAAGGAAAGTACTTGAAACAACTTTGATGCGAACTCAATGGTTACTTTCAGTACTTGAAACGTGTAATAGCTCCAGTGTAATACAATATAGGGAAAGGGCACAAATAAGCACACAGGGCAGCAGAAAAAAGAAGGGGAGCAAAAAGGAAAAAATCGAACGAGGAATTTTCAAATCCT
Source organism: Ptenothrix huangshanensis (assembly GCA_036851915.1). NCBI lineage: Eukaryota > Metazoa > Arthropoda > Collembola > Symphypleona > Dicyrtomidae > Ptenothrix > Ptenothrix huangshanensis. The sequence goes on from JAAXYX010006045.1 coordinate 9,331, forward strand.
AGATTCAAAAATACACAAAAAAATTCAACATCCCTCAGGTTTTAGATGTGGCGACAACATACATCTTTCTCAAACACTTTAAAATTTTCCTCGCTGATAAGTGTTCCTGTGTAAATGTGGAAAGAGGATGCATCCGAATTTTTTTCTTACCTTCCTCTATACACTTTCCTGTGCTATGAAATTGGTGTGTGTATTATGTGCTCAACATGTCTACGCATTTTTATGTTTTTTACTCCCAATACTTTCCATATTATCAGTTTCGTTGGATGTGAATTATTCTTTTATTCTTTTTTGTCCTCTACTCGCAAACACTTTCGTTTGTTTACCTCACCCGCAAACAAATCACATTTATCGAAATTTTCATTTATTTCATACGTGATGGTACATGACGCTTGTGACATTAACTTTTTCCCTAGGTTTAAACATTTATTTTCTCGCACATTTTGTTGACAACAAAGAACAAAGGAGACAGATTTTTCTGATAAAAACCCACGGTAAATAAAATAATTGTTATTTTTAAAAAAGCTTCGATAAGAAGTTATTGCAAGAGCAAAGTAGTCTGTTTCCACTTTTATCAAATTCTCATTTTAAAACGTAATTCGTACCCTGTAAACATTTCATTTTGGAGGCTTTCATTTATTATTTTGACTGTTTTTAAACGTGTTAAAATTTCTTATTTCAATAGAATTTGGCATTTTTAATAGCTTACTGAGTGTAATAAACGCGAAAAAAATCAATTATTTTTGAAAACACAGAAAATAATATGATTTATTTGTATTTTAGCCAAGCTTTCGGATACTATTTGTAACCATCATCAGGGCATGAATGACAAAATGACACATTTT
>JAAXYX010006046.1:0-10175 GCA_036851915.1 Ptenothrix huangshanensis
TAATGCAATATCATGGTGGGAAATAGTACAGTAAATTTGATAAAAGATGAAATCAAACAGAACGAAAGTACGCATACTACTGATGACGCAACTACTACTTAATGCTTAATAGTATGCCAAGCCAACTCATAAAATAATTAACACAATATTAGCGTGTACTCATAAAATTCAATTCGAGACTGGAAGGAGAAAACATCGACAAGTTTCTGGAAGGTTTTCCAATGATAAACCAGCTGAACGGGTTGTGCAACCAAGTTGATTTTCCGATCCGCCTTAGAATTCAATGGGAATTGTTCCAATACAAGCTCCAGCATGTTAGATGATGGTGTAAATTTTTTTGACAGCGCAATGTACGGCTTATCTGAAATTCCACGAGCTTCAATACTCCCCAAGGAAAGCTCAAATTTCGATCCATTGTTTGCAGGGCGAAGAGCAAGTTTGACGTCAAACTCAATAATTTCGGTGCGAATTATAACATTCTTTTTCTCCTCCGATGCTGAAATCATAATTTCGGAGAGTACGAAGGTCATTTTATTGATATGGAAATGAATCCGGAGGGATTCGTAGTCTACTGGGTAGTTGATGTGATCATCGCCATTCTCATGGAATAAGTTAATAGCCTCATGAAGTTGAGCTTTCTCTTCCGCTGTCCAACTTGCCGATAGAACACTTGCAAGATCAGCAGGCGTGAGATTGTAATTTACGAACCAACTTATAATATAAGAAGTCCATGAAGGCTTTTGAGCTGCCTCGAATTTCTCTAGTCGTTTTCTCCTCATTCGAACTATTTTACGAGCTAGGAGTATGCTGAATATATTCAAGGATTTTTCCAATTCTATCACCTCATCCTCAAGACCTTGGCTTGGGCTCTTTTCAGTTAATTTGTTATAATATGCCTAACAGCATGTCAATATTCAATTGGTTATCTGGTCATATACATAAATTCATCATCGGGAAAACTAATAGTTTGACTATCATCAATCATCAATATGAACTTTGTAACTTACGTCGATATATGACCTGAAAGTTTTTCTATGCTGTAGCATGTGTGCCCAGCTCCAATTAGTATGCCGTCTACGGACATCTTCGAGAACGCAGTCATAAGCAAATCTCCACCACTGCCGATAGTTACGCTTTTGGGTACTACCAAAGTTTCCCGTCTTGTACTTTTTGAAACGCTGATTTCTTGCAATAAATTCTAATGTTTCGGCTAATGTAAGAAGGTCTCTCACTTGCAATTGAGAAATACCTGCAGATTCACATTCAGTATCCAATTAAATTCCTTAAGAAATTTAAGCTTTCAAAGTACCTACTGATGTTCTTTCAACAAACCTAAGGCCAACTCGTGCACGACGATCTCAATCAGAAACTGTGCAAGTTTAAATTCTTCTCTCTCTGGATGTGGGCTTCGCATCACTTTTGCCTCTGCTTGGATGGGCCCAATTACTGTAATTTAATGTAAAACTATAACAAAAGTTTCAGATAATCTTGACACAAGGTAATGGGGTGGGTGCGTGGAGTCGAAAAAGTGTAGAATACGTCATGAACTAATTTGTATAAATCATGATAGTCATGCTTTAAAAATTCTTCCTTGGGTTGAAATTGAAACTAAGAGGATGGTCACATTTGGCGTACTATATCACTCTATATACCCGTACATAGTGAAGAATGAAATTCGCGTACCATATTGCAACTTTGAGCGTGGCACTGAATCTGAATCCTCATCTTCCACTAACAAAGCTTTAAGCCTATTAATGACGAGATCGGCCGTTGCACTGTCAAGTTTATCTTTTCCAGTGGAAGATGTAATTTTAGTGTCAGTAAATATTTCTGATTCGTCAATGATCAAATCAGGATTTGTATTCCAGTAAAGGGCTAATGCTTCTAATGTCCCAAGCTAATAACATAAAATCACGAGGAATACAGATATTTAAGGCTTTGATTTAATTTAGAATCATCTCGTTTTTATGTTGATTTCTAGGTATGATTAATTAAGTGGTATGTATATGTATATGTATATGTGGAATGAATCCAGCATAGCAATTACTAAATATCATTAAGTGCTCAATTTTCCTACTAGCAAAATGGATGGACCTGATAACGGGTGCTGATACAGTTGGAAACAAAAGTCGGAATCCATTTATCATCAGTGGTTTGAACATTCAAAGATTTGAGAACCATTCCAATACTAAAAGGCTGTGAAGGGTTTGTGATTTTGTCTTCGTAGCGAATATGAATGGATTCCATTTTAATCTGCACGTTTCTAGTGATTTGTAGCAATAATTTGTCAATGTATGTATCCTCCTCCGGAAGCGTAGTCTCACCTGGGGAAACTGGAGAAAGCAAAGGTTGTTGCTAATATTAGCAATGAGGCAGGTTTGGTTTACAACTCCCACTTAAATCAAAACTAATATCACATTATATAATTACTTCCGCGGCTTGTGCTTCTACCTGAAGTTCGAATGATGTATTCCTTGTAACCATCTTCCAGCTTTTGAATTACATTTTGCTTGACAAGTAAAGCTATTCTTTCTTCCGTCTCCTTGTCATACACCGTGTAGGATGGAGTTAACAGAGCATAGAGATCTTGTATGATGAGTTCTGCCGGAGAATTGAATAAGCTTGCCCACGGGATCTTTATTCCAAATTTTCCTGTTCCGAAGCAGTCAAAAAAATAAGACAATTAGGGCATTAATTTCCAATTAGATAATTACAGGAATGATCGTGGTAGTGGTGTTTTTAAATTGCAGCCATTGCAGTTTAAAAACCCCCAGTGTCATTTCATTTAAGTAATTGATGATTACCAACTTTTCCAGCGGTGACATTAATAGGTAAGCCAAAATTACTTTCCACAGCTTCCTTTTTAATGATCAAGTCATGGAGCACTACATCTCCTGTACACAGATGCACCAAATGGCAATAAATTGATTACTCACTATTTACTGTGTAAATCGCATTAATTGGACAAAGGATTGACAGTATGGTTGTGGTATTGTAATTTTAATGTGATTATGTCATGTCTCACCAGCCCACAACGATAAAGTTAGCTGAGACGAGTCTGGAGGTTCGAAGAAATCGCTAATGAATTGATGTATGTAATCAACTATCACGTCCTTCAGCATTATTCTTACTATTATCTCCGTGCGTCTCACAGTCTCACATAGGTATAACTTAATTACTGAATTCAAGTTCGTATCCTATTTATTACTACTACAAGTTACAATTACAACACAAGATATTTAGTTGGTAGTCTAAAATCTAGCAATACATCTACAGGCCCCTTCGCATTTACACATTACACGTTTTCATTCAGGTCGTTTACTAACTGGTCATATCCTAATAATTCCTAATTCTTCATGAATCTTTTTCAAATTTGAATCTGAATAATTTGAGTGAGGAGGCTCATTATTTTTTTTGTACTATTTAAATTCGTTTCCTACCTCTATTTTCAAATTAAATTATTCAACAAGTAGTAAGACAAGTTTCTAAACCAATTTAAATTCGTTTCCTACCTCTATTTTCAAATTAAATTATTCAACAAGGAGTAAGACAAGTTTCTAAACCAGGTTTTAACATGCTTCAAATCCACCCAATTAACCCATAGAAACACTCATATAATGTAAGTTTGAGTAGCCATCTCCATCATATCAATCAGTTATGGACGTGAGAGACTTGTCACGTGGGTACCATTTGTACAGTTACAGAGTAGTAACTTCCGTCGAATATAATATAAGGAAGTATAATACCACCTTTATACATAAAATTTTGTAAAGGTTTTTATATTCTCACGTGTTCAGCATAATAACATACCACATATATCGTAATACATATTTTAGTCGGTGCAGCTGCTATGTCATACGTTTTGGATTGTTCAGAAAAGAGCTCATACATGGGCAGATGAATTCAAGTTGTAAAGAGAGTGATGCATTTCCGGATACTAATGAATCTGACTAAAGTTGGTTTTTCTGCTTTAAAATCCCAGTCCAATTATTCCTATTCAGGAAATTACCATTTTTAATGCACTTCCTTGAAAGATGTTCGAAAAATTCCCCAAAATAGAATCTAAGAAAAGTAAAGAAATGTCTGTGTAAGTATGTAGGTATGCACGAAACGTCAACGTCACTAACGTACGTATAGGCTACATATTTGATCATGCTTGATACTGATACTTATGTAAAAGAAGATAAGTTACCTACAAGGGAATTTGGGAAAGGGAGACTGTGGTTTATGTTGATGTTAATACAGTGTAGCAGTAGTCCCGTTGAATACAGAATGACAGGACATGACAGAAAAGGGAAAGTAAAGGAAGTGGGAGAACTTAAGAGCTTAGATCCGGATAACATGTTGACAGAGACATAACAAAACCGCATTCCAAATTCAGACTAGGTAGTATTTCGTGGCAACCAGCAAAATACGGAAAGGGCATTTATTCAGTCATAAATTATCTCCTCCTTCCGTATCTGTCAGAAAGAATTGAAATTTTAAGCTGACTCCCACTCTGGTCTAGTCTGGTGTCTAGTTCATCTTCCCTTTCGTTATTCGTTCAAGTGGAGTAGGTAGGTTGTAGTAGCTTTGCATTTTGCATTGAAAGTGGAAATGGAAGTGGATGCTGGAGAACGTGTATCCGGTCTTCATAATAAGTGCATTGTCTCTATTCTTATTTTACACTCCCAAAATTCCCCTGTGTCTTAAGACTAACAGAAAGGCACAATTGCTAACCTTTCATATTCCCATCCAATCTCAGACAGATCCAGTCTCTCTCATATTTCACTTGTCGACTGTTTCCTACCCTTTAAACTCTGCTCTGGTTTTAAAGTGTGCATCTTTGTCGGAGTCTGGAGAGGGATCCAGGGTTCCTTGTTCTCACTATAGGTAGTCGTAGTCAGTGTAAGTGCTACTATCCTACCATCATCATCATCATCTTTCTTCATTTCTGGTTGCTGTCCTTGTCCTTATATTTTAAGCAAGTCCTTCAACATACTACAATGCAATAGGATGCAATACAATGGAAATCTCAGTCGCTCACAAATGTAAGCCAGATGTTCTTGTTTTTGGAGGTTTCTGGGTGAAAGAAGGTTCTTAATAAAGTCAGTCATTTCACGTCCATATGGCCTATGGAGTCTGCACCGGAGTAATAGTAATAATAGGTTGTGCGATGATGATAGGATGGGCTTCGGATTTCTTTGTTAGTCCTGAAATGTGACTATGCATATGTACGGCTGATGGGATTTGGAAGTTTGGAAGGGTTCGGTAAGAGCATGGTCATGGGTATGGATTATGGATGGATGTATCTATATACATACATACTGTGGGCACATGAAGGAGGAATAAAATTACAGACAGTAGACAGTAGGCTGCACATTATCATACATAATTGCTAGTAGACCCTCAAAGATGAATTGCCCAACATTTGGGACAGAGGACCCAGGAGCTTCCCCTGCACTTTATGGAGAAGTGCGGAGTGTGTAGTGTACAGTCATAGTGTACAGTACAGTGGCAGTGGCAGTGGCAGCGGCAGTGTATGTACGAGGAAACTGCGCCTGCCCTCCCGGGTATTGATTGCCTCCTCTGACTTTTTACTTTCTACCTTCCTCGTCATTGTAGCACAATGAGTTTCCAGGATAACTGGAGAAAAAAACAAGCTGGCATGCATCATTCCGTAACTAGGATCAGAAATTACGACATCATAGACTCATCAAGTATTGTCGTCATGCTGGTGCTGATACTGGCACTAGTGCTGGATAATATTATTGAAAGACTTTACGTGTTTACTCATCGTTAACACGGGTACGAGTGACCATTTAATTGAAGCGCAGCAAAGTTCTACTGTAGTTGACACAGTACACATTTGCCATTTGCACATTTCCTGGCAAAAAAAATAGCAACTTGCAACCTGCAGGCTTGCTTCCAACTTGCATCGAACCTTCATCGTCATCGTTATCATCATCAACATCAACATGTCGAGGAAGAATCATTATACAACCCAGCACGAAAGTGCAATCCCAATCCCAATCCCTGTCCCAATTCCTGTCCGTGCCAATGCTCATCACAATTTTACAAATACAGGCCATAAGAATAGTTTGAGTGGTAGTGGTAGCGGTAGTGGAATAATAGCATCATCTCCTGGAACGTCGAGTAAAGTAAAGGAGTACATAAAGAGTGTTAAGGAATCGGATGAAAAGTCTCGGAGAGAAGTAGTCAAGCCTGAATCTATGCTCACATTAGAAGAATTATATGAAACGGATAAAGCTCATCTGCCTCCAGGGTCCAATCCAGAATTGAGTAGAACTTTAAGAGCTTTAAAGGAAAAAGACATGGTGATTTTAAAATTACGACAGAATTGTAGCGACTTAGCGATCAAATGTGCAAATGCGGAGAATACAATCGATGAACTTCGGTTTGGGAGTCGGGGAGCAGTGAGTACCGGACGGAAGGACGTGAGTGTTGAGACAGACGGAAGAGTTTTGGAACAACCGTGTGTCGACTGGCTTGAAAAGGTATGCAGTTTTTATCATAATTAGACTATGACATGATACGCCTTATCTGATTAATAGAATTGCTAATTAGTATGATCATTTTTATTTGACATGTAAAGTAACAAAAGTATAAATCATATAATTAGTAAAACTACAGGAATAGAATGCATTAAATTTTGCTATTCTTTTAGAGTCGATGATTATCAGGAGAGTAAACACGATAAAAGTCTCGTTTCCTTGTTTGCAATTTTATAGCGATAACATGAAGGTGTACATGAATAAAATGACTAGAGTATGTAAAATAATGGAATACAATACGACAATATTAATGTTTCGTTTGCTTTGTCTTGATAGGTACAAAATTGGAGGGCAGACGCAGTATTTCACACAAGTCATGAAGAGTCATGTGGTGACAGTGGGTTTCGAGGCTCAGAACTAGATTTAAAGAATACGACTGTGACAATGACTAGTGTTGGTGTTGGGTGCGGAGGAGGTGGGGGTGGGGATATCCGTGTGTCAGTTTCTGCTCAACATAATAGTTCTAGCAATACAGCAACAGCAATAAGGACTACAACAAGTACAGCGTGTACATCAAAAGATCATGACAATGTTACTGTTCATCATCGAGGAGTTTCTGTTTACAGTTTGGACCCATTATTAGACGAAGCTACAGCTCTTGCAAAACGTGTCAAAGAAAAATCCGTGAGACTGTCTCAAATGTTGAAAGAGTTTAACGACAAAGACGACAAAGAGTAGATTTGATTTGATTGGAACTGTTCCAAACTGGACGGAGTATAGTATATGCTAATTTTTATATGACGAGTACGATGCTATATTACCGAATAGATTGACGGATAAGAAATTGAGATGGTCATGGTTGTACAGTATTTTGTTCAGTTAGTCAGTATGTTTTTCTTCATCAAGTCCGTCTCCATCCTGCGGTTGAATTTGAATTTGACTTTGACTTTGGGGCGTCTCTTGAACATGAATAGGACTATCTGTCCCGAAAATGTCATTGAGCGGGAAGAGATTATGGTAGGAAGTACGAATGAAGCGCAGCTGATTTCGGAGGATATGATTCTTTTGACGGGATTCGTCTAGAGCTTCCATGAGTTCCTCAACTCGACGTGTCAGACGACTTGTGACCTACAAAGGAAATAAAAAGATTTGAAACTGAGATCTGTTTAGATCGATGTGGAGCAATAAAAGGTAAATTGTTTCAGTTGCTAAAATAATATATAAAAAAATTACATCTTCTTTAGCTTTCTTTTGATGCTGTATATGCTTTTTAGCTAGTTTCAATTTTTCCTCCAAATCTTCAATTTTAGAAGTAGAACTTTCTGTTTTCAGTAATTCCAGCTTCGATTCAATTGTCTTCAGAATACTTTCGGTACTTGCGTTTTTCCTAATTCACACAAATTAATTAATTTATAAATGTTTTTTTGCAGGTACAACCTATTTTTCGAATGTCTGGAAGGAGAAGCAAATCAAAAAATAGTCAAGCACAACAATTGAACCGAATACGCACTTGAAGGACAAGTTCACGGCCTCCAGTTCCTTTAATCTTCCTTTAAGCTGCGAATTGTCGCAGTCCGCATTTCGCAATTTCTCAGACAATGTCTCCAATTTAGACTTGTTTACGTTTAACTATAGAACATCACAGAAAATATTTTACTTATACTATGTCTATATATTTATGGTTATTCCTCAGAACTCAACATTACCAATACGTATGGAGAGATAATAAAATTGATTTTAAAGGTTTATGATGAATAACGTGTACGAAAAGTACTCGTATTTTACTTTGGGAGTATTAAACTTGACACATAATTTTTTTTATTACCTCAACGATCAATTTCGAATTCTCTGCTTCCCTATCATGAACGGTTTTTTCCAGCACAGCTGTTCGACTCATGCATTGAGCCAACTTCATTTCCGTCACATGGAGAATTTCTGGAAATCCGCTAAGATCTTCAAGCTTCTCATGAAGGCTGGATTTCAAGAGGCGGACATCAAATGTGCACTGAGACTCAACCCGCTTTAGTTCACTTTCTAAAGTCTTGATAGTTTGCTGCTGTTCAACAATTTTTTCCTCAAGACGCTTGCAATCATCAGTTTTCTTATAATTACTGAAGTTGTTAGCGATGGAAAACTTCTCCGCATACATTCTGTTTAGAGTGCTCAGGTCAATGTTATCTGAACGATCACCGCCTGCAGGACTGCATTCGACCGGCACATGTAGGGGCTTATGAGGGGGCACGGGCACCGGAGCATCTGCCTCTTCATTTTCGTCTGCCAAGATCTCCTGGATAATTTTATTTGTATCTTCAAAGTTTTTCAGACTTTCTATAACTTTGTCTCGCATAGGTTCTAATGCCTTGACATCTTTAATTCGACCCTGTACAAATTGGAAAGAAAAAAATGAGAAGAGCTTACGTACTGTTACCTTAGCTTATTGTGTCATTAACTTTTCGGTATTCACAGTTCGTAGATATAGAAAGAAAACACAAAACACATAATAATGCAGAAAGCAGAAAGTTGACCTTGTTCATGTCATTTGTGAGAGTTTTCAGTTTCTCAATGCGTTTAGCTGCGTCTTGCCCATATTTATTTGCTCGTTCTAATTGTTCCAGTAGTTCTGTGTTTGTGGAAGAAATGTTGTCCTCCCATAATTTCATGATGCGATCACGTTTTCGGGTGAGACAAGTGGTCTGAGTTAGAAGAAACAATAAGAGTTTGAATTTATTCTTCTCATACCAAGCTTTAAAATTCTGTTTCTTAGACGGAAACTTTAACGTAATGTTGGTAACTTTAATTAATCTTAGGTGGGATGGGGTCCATCATTAAAAATCAATGTTAATAAATTTAATAAGTTGACACTTTTAAATCCAAAAGCAAAAAATGATTCGTATGATTAACACAAAATACATATTTACGAGTACCTTACCACGTCAACAAAAGAATCCTTTGATTGGAGCTTATGACGAGACAAAGAATTAGAGGACGATTTGGCTGCTGGCAGTCGAGTTGATGAATTGTTTGCTAAAAGCCCGAAGTCCGAGATGGATGACAAACTGGTTTGGGGTGTTGGCACAGACATATCACTGATTTTCACTTCATGGTTTGAGTCACATTGCTGGACAGGCAAGGAATACCGGGTTTTCTATCGATAATCGATATATTATTCAATAATAATTTTATGAGTATAAACTATACAATATTATGGTCTACAGGTCTACTAATGTATTATTATTGTTTAAAAATGTATACAATTACCACAGTATACATAACAGTACTTTATTTTTACGGTATATTTTAATTACCCTGCTATAAATGATATTGGTTTGACTAGAGGTTTTGGCAGGACCGGGAACCCATGTTGCTCGTAAATCATGCATGCTACTTGGCTTCCGTGTCAATGGGGTTTCGTGTAGCCTATTGTCCCCGCTGTCTGGTCCAGGTCCATGAATAGGTGATATTCCCCAGATAACTTTTGAGTCATTATCCCCGTCCCCACTAAAACTGTGTTCGTTGTCATCAGATTCAGACATTGTACGATTTCTTCCTTGTCAACGGATCAGTGGATCACGTCGAGTCAATCCTCCTTTCCTCTGTGGGGAGACGAGTAGGCAATCCTGCTAATTTGACAAAGAAGAAAAACTTTCAGAATACGTTCAACAAAACAGTAATAATGAATAA
>JAAXYX010006047.1:0-10174 GCA_036851915.1 Ptenothrix huangshanensis
GTGTAAAAATATAAGCTTTCATCTTGAGAACCAAATCGTGAAGGAATTCTGGTTGACACTCTTGAAATATTGTAACCTGCGAGTGAAAGGAGGGAATGACACAATTACTGCGATGAGGGGATTGTGCGAGGCGATTAAGGGAATCCCTGGGCATTGTCTGGGCTAATTTGAAAGGGAATGTGTTGAGGGATTAATGAAATGGTTAGAAAAGCTAAAGGAGCTGCGTAATGATGGGACGGAGTGGTGCATTAGGAGAATTGAGTTAAAAGTGAAGGGCTTTGGGTGTAAAATGTAAAAGGCTGACCTTCTTGAGAACACTGAGGTTGACGTGGAGAGCGAGTTCAGTTTTGAGCTTGTCCGGAAGTAAACCTAAGGCCGTATTGATATCACCACCTCCTTGGATTCTCCCTCTGAAATCGAGAAAATGTGAACTGTGAATTGCAAGATGTAATGCGAACTGCGGGAGACAGGAATTTGGCACGACATCGACACGACACTGAACATTTTATTGGTCCCAAAACCTGGAGACTTCACGTACTTCCTCCAGCTTGAGCCCGCACAAAGTATCAAAAACAAAATCCCCCGTCACGTCTCACAACTTGCGATCGTCCATTCCTTTTCTCTCTGTGCATTCATCTCATTTCTCGGCCAATAAACATTCCAGAGTCGTCGTGTCTCTCACGTGAATGTCGCCCACTCCACACACACTTAACACACACCACTCTCTCGTCGCTCCGTCCCTCTCCAGAAACAAACACAACTACGTGCTGGACGAGTGAAGGCGGGGAAGGGAGAAGGACATGAAACGCCAAGGGAAAGAGTCCGAGTGGAAGGAATGCGTGGACTGTGAGAGAGAGAGAGAAAAGCAACGGAATAGAGGAACGCAAGAGTAATGTGTGAGAGAAGGGAACGCTCGATTCGGAAATCGTTGGCGGGAATTCTGTGCTCTGCATGCAACACTTTGAGAAGAACAAGAATTAATCACCTGGACCACGAGTAGTCGTACCAGCGCAATACTCGTCGTTGCATATCACGAGGCACTCTGTGATGCCTCATGTACATTTTGGCACCGTCCTACCAAACAAATCACACATTAAAAACCCACCCACCAACAACAAACACCTCCAGAAACACTCACCAAAAGTCTCTCGAATTCTAAGCGGTTGGCATTCCGATTTGTGATCACATTCCCAACTTGTCCTGAAATACACAAAACAAACACAAGTCACTCGGAGCCACAACACAAGCACCCACAAGCACTCCATGCAACGCTTTCACCTCCACTTTCCCTTCCACTCCTTTCTCTTCCCTTGACCCCTTCGTTTATTCCTCCAAATTGAAAAGGGAAAGCTTTGAAAGTCTCGTGGTAATTGATGACGTTTGGGAAAGTGATGAATGGATTCCTTGTGCTTTATCCGCCGAGCACTTTGTCTCTCCCAGGACAGCATCACATTGGATTTTTGATTTGATTTGGGTGGTAAATAGGAGAGCTAAGAGAGGACGGGAGAATTTGATTGGATGATTAAATGGAGAGAGTCAGGCTTTGGTTTCTTTGGTCTTTGAGAGAAATGCCGAGGGCAAGGGAATGTCAAGTTGCTTTCCCCGGAGCCACTGTAAACACGAGGACGTGAGGAAGTGGAAGCGGCAGATTCTGCATCCCAAGTCTTAAATCCTTTCCCTTTAAGCAGAGCAGTTGAGACTTTTGATTAATGCAGAGGCTAAAACGTCGGAGGTGGACCCAGCCAAGCATTCAAGCGCAAATCCTCTTTGTTCTACATAAAGTGGAAGGAAATATGAAGATGCAGAGAGGAATTCACGTGACAAGATGCAGAAGGAAAGGGAGAGTCAGTCTAAAAACCTAAACAAGACACACCGTCAGCGAAAAAAGTCGAGTAAATAAAAAAGAGGACAAGGTTGAGAATTGAGGATTTATGAGTGGGAACACGACACCGGAAATTTACACTCATTCATCATCACTCCACTCAAACATTCCCGCCACACTCATTCCACTCACCCACTCCACACATTTCATTTCTCAACGTCAATTAAAACCTTTACCCATCACTTACCCACAATAGTAGCAAATATGAAGACTCCAATCAAGTAACTCACTATCGTGAACAAGTACCTGCAAACCACACACATTTCATTTACCAACAAAAACCACTTCCCCTTTACGAATCAACAAAGGAAACCCCAGCGCACTTTTCACATCTTCGCCCAACATTTCCTCCGTCTCAGCTACACATTCACAATCCTTCCTTCCCACTTGTCTCCACAGCAATCCCCTTGTCCCGACGCCCACTTTCTCCAACCACCTCACACTTTCCCCACTCTTCCAGCTCTTAATTCCAATGTCTCCGATGCAAACAGTCAATCCGTTTACTTGTTCCCGTGTAGCCAGACAGCCATAAACTTGGGGAGCTTCGATGCTGACTCCGTGACAAAGCCATAAATGAGAAAGAAAAGATGCTTTTGAAGAGCAGAAAAGGTTGAGGTGCTTTGAAAAAGTTGATGTGGACGCAATCCGTTGGAAGGAATCAAGTTGTTGTACGCCAGTTTGTCAAAAAGATCAAATGGCATTAATTTCACAAAATTGGCTTTTGTTCGCATCTTTCTAATCCAGTCCCCGCCATTCCCTCTCACGGCTGGACATCCTGAGAACATCCAAAAGCGCTCATCCCTTTCTTTAAAAACAACTGGCTCAAGAGTAGCGTAACTAGGCATACGCCACGTACGCCTGTGTTTTTCACAATACGCTACCCTTTAAGATTTGCATCAAAAAGTCTCCGTTTCTTATTTACGCAGTTTTTTTAAAAATTTAAAGGAAAAGACTTTTTTAATTTACATGAAAAAGGTGTCTTTTTTTAAATGTACACAAAAACAACTCAGTTTTTTTTAAAGAATGCACGAAAATGCGAATTTTTTAAATTTACACGAAAAGGGCGCATTTTTTGAGTTTACACGATAAGGCGGTATTTTTTGAATTTACACGAAAAGGCGGTATTTTTAAATTTTCACGCAAAAGGCGCTATTTTTAAATTTACAGGAAAAAAGAGCGTTTTTTAAATGTACACGAAAAGGCGCATTTTTGAAATGTGGACGAAAAAGGCGGAATAATTTAAAAATGGAAAGTGGATACGAAGGAGTTGTTTGGAGGCGTAGATGAATTGGAATGGTGAGGGCGCTACGGAGCGTGAGTTGGTTGTTTGTGGAATGACAAGACTTGAAGGCCGGTGCGGACGAGCGTATGACGGGCGACATGAGGCTGGACGTGGGAGAGACAGCTGAAGTTGACGTGGGTGTGATTGCGTGTTGGAGAGAGGAGGGAAATGGAATTGTGCTCGGTGTTGTTCCAGTGTGTGGCCGTGAGTGGGTTTTCATTTCGTTTGGGCAGTCATAATAATAACATTAGCTTAGAAATTGGCCGTGCTGTCTTTTATGCGAGTCACTCCGGAGCTGAACTGGCAGAGCCTCGGCTTTAAAATCCCATCAAGAGACTGTCTGGGCTCTGGTCGTCTCTGTCAACCGCGCATTACCTTCCGTCTCCCGGCAGTCACAAGACGCCTCTTTCCCATCTTTCGTACCTGCTGCGGGAAGGAATGGAGAAAGCCGTGCCAAGTGCCCCCGGAGCGACTGCACTCCCGGCCAAACCGTCGTCCACCAACCCAGCCACTTTAACAGCCCGAATGGGACATTGAGACTTTTTCACTTTCGCTCTTTGTTCCGTGCAGTGGGAGAGGCGTGAGGAAATATTGAAATGGAAATGCGTGGAGAGAGCGGTAAACGGGAGTGAAGCTTTCTCTTGGATCGTCATCGCGATTTCCGTTGGAAAGTAGACACGAGGACTGGATGGAATTATGCGCGACCACTTTCCCTTTCTCTTGCCCATTGACTGCGGATAATGCGATTTGTGGCTCGTGATCGGATGCAGTGGGACGTGGTGATGTGTGCGCTGTGTGTGCGCCAATTATCATGCGATCCGCATCTCACCACTCGCTCCATTCCATTTACCCATTCATCTCTTGTCTCCCACTTCCGCTCCCATTCCATCTCCACGTGCTCCTTCATATCCTTATTACCACACTTGCTCCTTCCCCACCTCCTCCGCTTTCTCCACCTTCTCCGCTTTCTCCGCTTTCTCCACTTTCTCCACTTTCTCCACTTTCACACACTTTCAACGAGTCTCGCTTTGGCACATTCAGCAGTCCATTTATCCCAACTTATCCGCATGACAACCTCCCAGCATTTCCAGCCACGACTCCTCTCCTTCCCTTTCTTTTCAATGCGAAATCTGTACTTTTTCAAAATCTCGTTTTTCCAGGAGGTCTTTTGGATTGTTTTCCGCGGATGCAGATGCGACGTTGGTTGGAAGACGGAGGCCATGGAAGTCGACTTGGAGAAAGGGGATCAAGTGAATGGTTGGTTGTGAGTGGAGCGAGCTCTGGTTCCCTCGGCTTCATTGGTAATAAGTGGATGGGGAAAGGTGCGGTGCAGGGCGAAGTTGAAATTCTCATTGCATTGGATTCCTTGGCTTGTGTTGTTAGTGCGTCCCGTAAGCAAATGACAAAGGGAAGGAATGCTCGATCGTTGGCAGAATTACCCAAGCCCATAAACATGTCTCTGGCTTCCCGGCCACCGTCGCTCTCTCAGGACTCTCAATCCATTCGCACGCATTTCCGTCCCAACTCCCACACTCCACAACATCCAGCATTAGAATTAGAATTCCCGGGATTTCGCAGTCACCGCCCGTGCCAACAACGAGAACCACTCGGATGCGGATTTGAAGCGACTCCTTCCCAACTCCAAGCACCGGGTCACTTCAAAGTCCTTGTGATGCGGACGCTCCGGGTCTTGTGTGTACTCGGAAATAAATCAACGTCAACTCAGCTCCGTTCGTCTTGTCCTCAGGCCCAAATGCGACTCCAAGCGAAGGAGATGACGACATAATTGGTGAAACATTAAATAAATACACTGCATCTCTGGCCAATCAATAGCTCCAGGAATCAATTCCAGGACTCGCCTGGAATTTCGTCTTGGTCGGGATTGGACGTGAGCGCGGGAAGTTTCGGAGGAGATTGAGGCGAGGGAAGTTGCGGAGATGGGAAGTGCATCGGAGTGCAAGTGTGGAGAGGGCGATGGGCCAGTCCACTTGCGAGTTCCTTCACGTAGCCACTATTTCAAATGTATGCACTACGCCATGTACACATTTCGCCCATTTAGCCCAAGAGAATTTGAATGTGGCTCGAGTTGAGCTGGTGTTTGTAGACATTGGAATTCGCACTCGTCTCCGCATATTAATCCACGCACCAGGTACACCCCAGCACAGCCACGTTTATTACCGCCACGCGACTCTCGTCTCCACCAACATTTACATCTCCCTTGTCACTTCCACTCCACTTTAACCTTCGCCTCCGAACTTTCTCTCACTCGCTTCCAATTTCCATCCGCCATTTCTTCCCACCCAAGTCCTCACACATTTGTCCACTCCTTCCAAGTGCCGTTTACTCGAGTGGATCGGAATTGGAGTTTTGGGAAGGCCTGTAAAGATGCACCTGGTCATGGAATGTAATTAGACGGAGCAGAGTGCGTAATTGTGGAGGTTAAGGTGAGTGGTTTAGTGGCAGAAGAGACTGCTGTGGTTGGGATGGCTGGACGGATTGTGAATGTTGCTGTTGGCTGAAAGGAAAAGAGAATTAAGAGAAGAAGAAGAAAACGAGCGGATGGCGCTGGGCAAGGGCGAATGGCGGAAGGGAGGCCGGAGTGAGAAGCTTTCGAACGCACGTCGAAAGCGCTGGGGACGGTTTTCTCCTCACTCTTACACAAGTCCCACACACACACATGGACACTTGGACTGCGAAGGACTGAAGGCTGTTCGAAAGCTTTCGCGTGACTCTCCCATTCACTTTGCTCGGTGCTTTCCCTTCCAGCATCCCTTCCTTCCATTCTCAAGAGTGGCTCAAGAAGACGAAGCGAGTGGGACATGCCAAGGGCTCAAGAGTTCCTCTCCTCCGTCTCCTCCGCTCGTCTTCGTCTCTACGCGCTTAGCTAAAGGGAAAGAAAGTCAGGAACCAGTCCACGCTCTACCTTCGTCTTCATTCACACTGTCACATTTCCAGCAACACCGTTGAGCAAGTCACGGGAGAAAGTGAGAGAAATGACGCGAGTGAGCAAACGAACAGCCTCCAAATGCAATCGCAACCCAAACATGACCAATCTCAGCTTCACTGTCCACGTCCTTTCTCCTTTGTCACGGGACAAAGGACAAGGAAGGGATGCAAGTCTCACTCTCAAGCTCTTCCCAACCGCGCCTCCACATCCTTGCATCAGCTGCCTCGTTCTGGAAAGATTGCGCGGGAAAGGAAGTTGGAACGAGTTACTAACCCGACGTTACTGGAAATGTGCAGCAGACGAGACTTATGAGCTTGAGACCGGAAACCCACGTTCTCTTTCGGATTAAACGGCGTCTTTTTATCTCCGAGCCTTTCACAAACATTTCTCACCTCAACATTTTTATCCCGCAACATGTCATTAAAAACGTCTTTGGATTTTTCATGAAAAACAGATTAAGCCGAGCCAAGGCTTTCCTCCTCTCGGCTCGGCTCCACTCAATCTCCAACCTTTTCACTTTTTCCTCGAGTAACCCGAACAGCATCGCAGACGAGACAGAGTCAAGGGAAAAGTCAAAAGTTGGTGCGAAAGTACGCAGTGTGTCGATTATTTCCGTCCTTTAATTAAATGCTCCTTTAGTTGAGTTGGGAGTTTGGAAAAGAGCGAATGACTGCTGTCGTTTGAGGGCACTTGGCTATTCATGAGGAGTGAGGTGTAGTGTTGAGGAAGGAGCTCTTGGCAGTTTCTTCCTCCGCCTAACCTTAATAAAGTATGAGAGTGCGGAGATAGAATTGTAAATGTGCAAGTGGACGGAGAGTTTTTGGACTTGGACTCGGGCTGGAGTTTGTTGGGTCCAGTGCGACGATTGCGGGCTGGTGCATAATTGATCGGTGCAAGTGGGAAGAAGAGGTACGTCTGGGGTTCCTTCTGGCCTTCGGAACAAGAGACAAGATGCGTGGAAGATGTTGTGGGTGAAGGCGGAGGACAGGGAATTAGCCGAGACTTTGGCTGGACATCCGTGTTGGGTTTGAAATTGGCGGAAGTGGCTGGCGACTTAAAGTTGTGTGTTCCGCTCATGACATGATCCTTGACTTGCATTGACTCGGGATTTTTGTGTTGTCAACTCTTGGAATTTCAAGTTGCGTCCCCACTCAATGATTAATGAATCAAGTTTTTCACTCAGCCACACGTCAACGTCAACGGAGGTGATTTGGAAGCTGCTCCCCACACGCCCTCAGTCAAGTCTTGGGGAAAGAAAGCACGGGCTGGATTTTTGCGGTGAAAAGGATGACGAGGCTTTGGCAAGTTGTGGATGGCGTTTATTGTGGGAGCCAAGTCATGATTCATCACACGCCTCCACAAATCCCTCAGAGAAACTCGTGGAAAGTGGTGCAAGGATGAAAATCAAGTTTGGGAGTTTCCACTTGAGGTGATTATGGACGTGAATTAAGGTCAAAGGAGGCTCAACTGGTCTCGGTCGCTTCATCAGAGGAGCCCTGAACCACTTGCATCTTTCGCTTAATTACGGCTTCTCCTGGCAATGAATCCAGAATGGCTTGAAAAGTAGCAGCATTTCCACTCGGCAATCAAAGTCAAGGAAAAGTTTCCTCCATTCAGTCGCATTTCAAAGGATTCCCTCCGCTCAAACAACTCGGCCACACTCTGGGGCACTTTCTCTTTTCCAGCGCATCACTCTCCGTCACGAGAACAACACGTCCATGACTTTCACTCCTGCACCGACTGGAGCCAAGCCTTTGCTCCCCAACGAAATGCATTCGCATTTCCTCATGTCCATCAATAAATTCCTTCCACTTTTGACTTTGCCCCTTGACTCGTGCCTCGCGTGCGAAACCTGTGAGAACTGGAGGGGACTGTAAAGTGAGGTTGGGTTTTGAAAGTTTTGAAAGTTTTGAAAGTGCTAAAGGTAAATGAAGTAAGGGACTCACTGCCAGTTGGAGTAAGGAGTGGGAAGATCACCGATTGTGGTGAGAGTGAGTGTGGACCAGTAGAGAGAGCCGAGGTACTTTCGTGTGAGGGAAGAGAAGTTGCCGTTGTCGTCGGGGTTGGGGTAGACCCAAGGGCCGATGAAGCCCTCAGCCTCGGACAACAAGTAGTAGAAACAACCAAACCAGTGAGCAAGTAGAAGGAGAATATGAATGAGGTTCACCACGCGCCAAACATTCGGATACACCGTCCGAGACTCCACCATGTAGTAGTAGTTGTAGATCCGGTACACCTTCAGGAACCGCGGGAACCTAAAATAACAAACAAACAAACAAAGTCAGCCGCCAAATCTAACACTTAATTCCAACTCACTCCGCTACTTTCCCTCATCACAACTCCAACACAGAGGAGCTGAAAAGAAGACGCGGAATTGGCATGGCAAGTGGAAAGGAGAATTCGCGAATGAGCGGTTGACGCTGAGGAGAAAAGGAGAAGGAAGGAGAAGTGACAGGAAAGTCATGTAATTACATGTACATGGGCGAATGACGAGCCAAGAGCCAAGTGAAAGTGTGGAGAAAGGAGGAGAAAAAGTGAAAGGAAGGAGAGGAACGAGGACACTTGATGTCTAAGTACACGCAACATCTTTTTTACTCTGGAGATTCAATGGTCGCGAATGGGAATGTGGAGACAAACAGCTTGGGACTTTCTTGTGTGTCCTTCCACTTGATTTCCATGTCCTCCTCCTTTCTCCCGTCACAGTCCTCGTTTCCCTCGCTCCGGCTTCCGCTTGGCCATGGCTGTGGGTCGGAGTCGGAGGAGAGAAGCGTCCAGTCGCCCTCCACTTTGGCCTGAGAAGGGAGCGCAGAGTGAAGGAGGAATAAATGAAAGGAGCCACAAGTTGTGGGTGGAAGTGAATGGAATTATCTTTCCAGTTGAGTGTTGTTGTTGGAGGGAGAGGACACGGGCGGCGGAAGATGACAAGAACAAAGCGCCGGAGACAAAGACGAGGAGGATCTGCGTCTCGTTCCGCGTGTCATCCGCTCCGTCTGCACTCGCTCTCTGTCTCCACTGCAGTGAGATTAAAGGGAAGGGAAAGGAGCAGAGCCGTTTCTTCCAGCGCAGTCTGCCATCGTCGATTAAAAGAAAGAGCGCTGAGGATAATCTCGTTCTGCACGCCTGGCTTCCGTCAATGCACACAATGACATGTCTGGGTTGGAACGGACGCTGGGAGTGTGTGGAGGTGGAGGCGGAAGTTGGACGGGACTACCTGTAAGCACAACTCCATCTCCAGAGCCAAGGTAAACAAAGAGTCGGAGCTACAAGTCACGGAGTTGAGTCCTGGCCTGGATCCGAGGATGCAGTTGAGTGCAGGGAGCGATAAGCGATGCAAGTCAATCCAACGGATCGATGGCGGAATTGACAGGAAGCGAGTGACGCTGATTCTGGCGCACTCATTGTCTTTTCATTTGTGACATTTCGCGATCCCTTCCTCGCTCCAACTCCACGCCCATGTCTCCAGCCAACAACCGCCGAAACACTCGCACTGCAGTCCCAACTTGTCTCGAATCGAATAAATCAACGTTTGCTCCGAAACAGGAATCCCAACTGCTCCTTCCACAACCAAACAAAGAGAACATCTTGGCCACATTCGCATTCCCTCCTCCAATCCACCCAATTACAGAGCAACCGACTCCAACTTCCTCATACTTGTGTCATTTCTAATTCAATCCTTTCAAAAGTCCGCAACTACATCAACGACATCTCCATCTGGACAAACTTTCACTTTGGCACAACTCCCCGACACAATCATACCCAACTTCTCTCCTAATTATTTTTGCAACAAGTTACCAATGACTGGGACTCTCTCGCTTCCTCCCAACACTTTCTTCCATAATTTAACAAAAACTACCAGCATTTGGCACAAACACGCTAAAAATCCCCAAAACTTGGGAATGCTCGGCAATTGGTACGGAAGCAACAGAGGAATAAATTATTCCTTGCTGGTATTTCAAGAGGGGAGCGTGCTCTGTTCATCCCAACTTACACAAACCAACCACATTCAACGAGATTAGTTAAGGTGGAATTATTCAAATGAGTCCAACTTCTACACCCACCACGC
>JAAXYX010006048.1:0-10174 GCA_036851915.1 Ptenothrix huangshanensis
AAATCGTCCGACGAGTCGAGGTGGTTTATGCTTTCGAGGAATAAGTGCGTTGACGTGAACGTGGACGTTTACGTTGACGTAGGTTAGAAATGTTTTTGGATTCTTGTATTTAACTTCATCGTTAGCATTAGTATTAGATTAGTATTAGTGATTCACATACCTACTTTATAAAATTATTGAGGTAAATTATTGGTACTAGTTTCTGATATGGTAAGAAGATGCAGGGCAAGACAAGATAAGTCAAACGAACACAGCACTCCCGAACAGCGAACGGACGAATGAACGAACATAACAAATCTGTACCTAATCTGAGGATAATTTATTCAACACGGAATCATATCATAACAAGTATACCACACCACCACCATCTCCATATATATATTTACAACTCATATTTATGCACTTACCACATACCTTCATCATGGAAAATCTACACATCTATGAAATACATTTGCCTTTGCATCCTTGCATCTTTGCAAATGCAATGGAATTGGTCATATATGAATTTCCCAATCCATTGCATGTAGGTGCTTCATATTACAGTCTGTGAAGGGAATTCTGACAATGTTTTGCATCACGACGAGGACCGACGACCGACCGACCGACAGACCAGTGACCAGTTGACTGGGGTTGTTTTTGTATATATTTAATTTGTGCATAATATCGAACTCTTTTCACATACCTACATGCATACCTACACTATGCACCAATATAGGGCATAAGGTAGTGGTAATTACACAGACATATGCCTACAAGATTATAAGATCTGAAGAATAAATGATCACGTCCCTCCAGACAATTACCATGAAAAGGCCTCAAGCTCGTGAGCGAAGCGATACGATTATATTCTCACACAACAGAAACAGAGCACAGAACAGAACAAAAGTGGTCGGTATTCACTTTGCTACAAAGTACAATGCATAGGTAATATATGCCAAACTAGTATGCATTTGAAAATGATACCAATACCATTGCGATTACTGAACATACCTAGGTACGTACATAAGAAGCAGACTATTTATGAATGAAAAATAATTCGAGTCTCTCGCCGACAAGATGTTGACGTTTGTAATATATAAGAGAACATAACAGAGAACACCCGACGAGAGCTAATGAAAATGTAAATCGAGCTTAACAAGCTTTAGAATCTTCTGATTGTCGACGTCGACGACGACGACGCTGAGGGCCGCACTGGTAAATATAGCGTGCAACAAGTACAAGTGTGACCAGCGGTTGGCGGTATTAGCAGTTGTGGTAAAACACGTTCAAGATTTTACTACCTTCATTCAACTCATATCTGTACTATTAAGCTTAAAATACTTACTTGGTGGTCACACCATTTCAATTCAATTCAATGGAACTACCTTATGTAAAGTAAAGCCAACCCAAAGCCAAAGCCAAAGCCAAACCAGAACGAAGAAAAATTTAATAAATGAACTTACCGATACCGACAGAAAGACCCACCTCAACTCCAATTCCAAATTAGCCCAATTAATTTCTAATATTTAATTAATTGCGTGAGGCCTGCGGCAAAGTAATAGAAAAAAACAATTTAATAATTTTCTCCAACGATAATAAGATGAACGGAACAAGGCAACTTATGAAGGAATTACTTAGCTAACAACAACATCTCAGTTGCAGGTTGCAGGACATGGCATGGTGTTGGTACATAAGTGCATGAAATCTCGCTATGGCATCAAATAGAAATAGGAGCAAGAGTGACATGTAATACATAGACTTGGACTCATATTAGGACTCCCTACTCAAATGACTTTCTGCGGTTGACCAGATATGGAATGATGGCAATAATAACAATAAATTTTTCACCTTATGAGTGGTTGCATGTAGGATCGTTGAGTGGAGGGAGCAACTTTTCCTGACTTTTCAACGAGAGCAAGAGTTAAAGAGAAGGAGAACGAGAGGGAAAACGAGTAGGAGAAGGAAGGAACTGAATACCATTTTAAATGACAGAGACTAACTGAGTAAGTAACAAGGTGCATTTATGTTCCTCTTATGTATACAATGACTCAGAGACAAAGACAATAGCATGGAAAAACAAAAAAACAAAACCAAAATAAAAACAACAAGAACACAAATTACAGAGATAACATTCCATTTTCAATTTTCCATATCCCATATTGTTTCAAATTCTCCCTATTCCATCATTTCAACTTAATTTATAGTAGAAAAGGAAGGAAATTCTTGAGTGATTTTGTGTGTACAGTGAAGCAAATAAAACGTTCGTTTAGTGCTGAACGTGGGATTTAATCAAGGATCACACCTGTTCTCTTTTCGAAAACAAACACAAACACCGGGAGTGTCAGTCAATGCGAGTGCACTTACTATTTAAAGTCAACCCAAAGCAAATCATACCATCAAATCAAATGGCAAAGGTAAAGGCAAATGGCAAATTACATGGTCAACAAGGCGTATACCTCCCTATTATTCTTATTATCATCATCAGACCTTTTCCTCCTCTCATCGCCAGTCGTCATCGTCATCATCAGTTCTTAATTTTTAATCTAGTCCTACAGCATATACGAGTAATTGTCTGCGTGAGTGAGTGAGTGAGTGAGTGTGTGTGTGTGGTGTCTCTCTTTCTAAATCCATTTCCTGTGTTCACAAGACCAAGTCCACACTGCATGGCAATGTTCCTTTAAGACTTTGAAACCTGAGACTTTGAGCATTAGCACACAATGGACTGGATTGGATTGGATTGGAATGAATTGGTTTGGATTGGATTGCGGTGAAAACGAAAACAGACATGATTAGTGTATCTACTAGTGTAGCTGTCTACCTGTTCCCTGTCTGTAATGCGATGCATAGTTGAGTAATGAGTGGTTCAAATCTGGAAACAAACCCACGCATTCACAATTATTAAGAATGAATAACCTACTGTGGTTAATGCTGATGTTGACGTAGTACTGCTTGTTGTTTTTTTATTGTGACTAGTGACTACCAAGCTCCAAAGATACAGATACGTCAAGGCTGCAACCTGTTGCATGCTAAGGTTTTGCTTCCACAGTCTTTTCCTTTATTATCCACAAAGTCAAAGACGATATTTATACACGCATGCACACGCCATACAAGTAATACCTCATTTGAAACGACGATGGGAGACCATACATAATATTATGTTGCAGCTATGGATAACCTAAGCTATCTAATGAGATTCAATGGTGATCCTTTCAATTCAATTTTCAGCCCAACTATTTTTTGGTTTTCCGGTCAGAATGAAATTCATAATGGCCAAGTTATCGTCATCGTGCCCTTTTTTGTTCCTTTTTGTTCTTCTTAATTACAATTAATGACAAGATCAAAAAGAGGAAACGAAGACAAGAAGAAGTTTGATGCAGATTTTTACTCCCATGTTTCACAATGTTCTTATTAAATTTGAAATCCACGAAAAAGCGAGGGAAAAAATAATTTAATGGAATAGTTTTTATTAATTCCTACATTAAAGATAAGAGCACAAAGGTAATAATTATTGCAATAATTGAAAATTTGATTTAATCTCTGTACCAATGTAGATACACACAGGATCAGGAAAACGATTAAGTCAATACAAATGCAATTATTCCAAATCCAAATAAACCAACGCCAACTCACCTCCGAAGTCCAAATCATCTTGAAGAATGCACAACATAGAGTACATACATGAAACATCATTATCCTTTTAGCCTTTGTAGCCTTTGTTGTTTACATGTTGATTCTTGAGCTCTTGCCACGCTGATGTTTGTGTCCGTGCCGTGACCGTAACCGCAGTGGACATAATTGCTCAAAATTCCTGTCTTTAATTGATTAACACGATTAACATGGGGCAGGACAAACTAGTAGATTCACATGCGTACGTACTTATGTAGAATTGACGAGCACATGTAGATACATTTGATACATCCAATAGTTGAAAACTCTGCGAGGGAGTTCTTCGTAAGTACGAAAATGAGCATAGTATAATTATGTATTGCCTATTCCTATTGAATTAAAGTTACTTTGACGTCATAATTCCATATCGTATCATTTTCTTTTGTTCAATTTGAAATGGAATGCGAATGCGAATTCGATGGTGTGCAGGATTCATGTGCATAATATGACTGAACAGTTAAACTGACTTTGTTTAATTTAATTTAATTTCTTCATACAGTTTATTACAGAGGAGACTGAATTATATGCATAGCTTTGTAATTCACTGCAGTCTCCGTTCCTATCTGTGTTCTGTTTCTGTATTGCTGTTTCTGTCGCTATCACTGTCGCACTTTCACCCAAAATCAATTTCGTTCCTCATATCTTCCTTTGTCTTTTGCACAATCCATGAAATAACAATGATTATCTGTAGCTTTGCTCCGCACAGCTATGCATTCACCAACTGAATTTAGTAACAATAATTAGTTGTACAATAGCGTAGCTCCAGTTTTAATTTCTGAATGGACAGATGACAGCTTGTAGGATTGACAATGCTTATACAGAGAGATAGATGCATGCTCCTTCCTAGTCTTTCCTAATTCGGACACAATTTCAATTTCAAATCAGACATGATATCATTATAGACTGCAGTTTACAAACGTAACCACAATGCATCGAGCTCGTTGAGAAATATGAAATGGAAAATGCAGTGCAACTGTCTAATCTGTTGAATACTGCTAATGCGGAACTCATCAAAAGTTCGAATTAGTGTAACATTTTAATGATGACGGTGACACCAGAAGACAATTGCCTCTTGTGGTTCAAAATAATAATAATAATTGCTTTAAAAGTAGTAGATTGTCTTATGCGCAATTTTTAGAAAATGCAATATAACTATTTACTTTAAAGCACTAACTGATCGATGTTTGACATAATCTCGTAAATTAAAACTATATATTGTTTTCTATTTTCGGTAATAAGTAGTAAATAATGCAAATGAATTTCTTGTGTTTATAATAACATAATCGTTCACAATAATCTCATAATCCATAAAATGGGGAAATAATTTCAAACACAGTACACTGTGAAAACTAAATGATCTTAAAACAGGAAAAAAGCATCTAAAACTCCAAAAACCTACAATTATGAACTCAGTTACAAGAAAGTGCATCTTGGAGGAATGGGTGCAATTTCGATGCAATGCATTTTTAGATGCACTTTAGGTGAACTCGAGATACCTTCTACCTGCATGCGTTCATAATTATGCAAAATACGTGTAAGTTTAATATACTCGAGTTTTTAAAGTGTACGTTGGTTCAGTCACTTAACAACATGGTTTCTAAGCCACAAAAAATGCTCAATTAGTATCTAATTAATGCATTTGACACAAGCTCATTAAGCATCCGCGTGAATTAATATGCAAAAAATGTGGGTAGTCTATTTTACATCTTCACATGACAATTAACCCTCGGACGCCAGAATCTCTTATTCATTGAACCGCACCATGGTACATAGTGATGATTAGTATAAGGAATTAAGAATTAGGAAGACAGGAATGCAAAGTCATGAGGATTTTTGCATTTGTTGAGTCCTAAAGCTGAAGCTGAAAAGAAGAAAAGAAGACGAAGCTGAAGCGGGCAAAGCCCACTTATTATCCTTAAATACTATGTTCAATGCTCAATATTGATATCATGATATCATGCAGTGCTGGTAGACGTAGATACCTACATTTTTTACA
Source organism: Ptenothrix huangshanensis (assembly GCA_036851915.1). Classification (NCBI taxonomy): domain Eukaryota; kingdom Metazoa; phylum Arthropoda; class Collembola; order Symphypleona; family Dicyrtomidae; genus Ptenothrix; species Ptenothrix huangshanensis. The sequence continues at coordinate 5,642 of JAAXYX010006048.1, forward strand.
GAGATTGTAGGTGGTGGTAAATTGTTGATGCTGATACGTATTCTGCCATCAACTTGGAACAACAAGCGAATTGTTTTCAGCTTTCATCATCCGCATTGCATATCATTTCATTTCACTCCATCACTTTGCATCGCATCGCATCGCATCGCATCACATTGCGTTGCGTTGAATTACATTACATTTATTACATTACATTGCATTGCCCTGCATTGAGAGAAGCCAGCTCATCTTACGGAAAAGAAAAAGAAGAAGACGTGGATGCGTTGCAATGTACTTACACGGCAATCGGTCCAACTTGAGACCGCACCCACAGCCACAATCTAACATTGAATTTTTACTTATCCTTAGTATCAACTTGGAACAACAAGCGAATTGTTTTCAGCTTTCATCATCCGCATTGCATATCATTTCATTTCACTCCATCACTTTGCATCGCATCGCATCGCATTGCGTTGAATTACATTACATTTATTACATTACATTGCATTGCACTGAGAGAAGCCAGCTCATCTTACGGAAAAGAAAAAGAAGACGACGTGGATGCGTTGCAATGTACTTACACGGCAATCGGTCCAACTTGAGACCGCACCCACAGCCACAATCTAACATTGAATTCTTACTTATCCTTAGTACACCGTTCCCTGTTCACATAAATAGGTATACATACTTAAAATCACAAAACAGGAGAATGAGATCCAACTTGGGAAAAGCACTAACGTAAGTACTAAGTAAGCACACTTATTACATACAAGTGTCCAACGTGGACAGAAAAATTCAGTGGCCATCACACAACCAAAAAATGACCGAGCAGAGGAATACGACGACGACGACGTAGCGAAAACGACTACCAAAGAGAGACACATTCAACATTGAGCGAGAAAATGAAAAGGAAAGAAAATGTTCAAGTGGAGAATGAACATGAAACATGGGATCAACTCTGTCCAAATCGTAAAACCCACAATCCAAATGTAGGTAGAATATCTGTAAATGCATTCCCTACTGCCTCTTTTTGTTTGCCTTCCATTACCTTACATTTTAGATGAAAGTATGTAAGAGACGCTAGCATAGTCATAGAACTATGGAACAATACAATCAACAATGCCTTCAAAAAAACCCTAATGGAGAATGAAATGCAGTTGAACAGAAACGGAACGGATAATCTCAAGTTAAGAATTAAGGCACGTATATATTACACTTACGTCTCAATGACAATGGCACATGGACTAAGGACTGATGCTGACACGAGTATCTTCTGCATTCCTATTCTTCTTCGCATTAATACTCTTTTAAGATTTAGAGTAGTGTGGTAAGTATCTACAAGAACAAGCTCTCGCTTTCATTCATCATTGTCATTACACTTAAATACAACTACTTACCATTACGATTACTTCATTGGACTTGGATCTGAATTGAGATGGGATTGAATTGGATTGGATCCTCATGTCATGTCGGCTGGAAAATAGATGCATTAATTTTGATACAATTTAATTTTGTGTATTTACTGTTTAATAATGTAATCAACGCCTAGTCAAAGCCAAGTCAAGCCAAGCCAGCTTATGAATGTAATGGTGGTTGGTTAGGATTTCATTGTATAGTGACTGAATAACAATCATCGTGCCACACTTTAAATTCGGTTTAATAACACTTTTGCCTTGTATTTGCATTTGCATTGTAGTTTGCAGACTACCGTGGTCTTCTGCGGTTCTCCTCTATTCTTTCCTGTGTGATGGAATGGTGATGGTGATAGCCTCTCCATTTAAATGACCAGCATCATCACTATGTCTGTGGCTGGGACTTTAGCTGTGGGCTACTCACATTTCATCTGTTTTCTTCGTCATCGCATCGTGGACTCCATCAAATCTGGTTTGAATTTCCAATCCTTTATTATTTAACGACTAACGACTGCAGAATGGAGATACGCGAGTACGAATTACATTACATTATTATATTCACACATTCATCCATTCATGCTCCTGCTCCCTGATTTTCATTTTGATATTCATAATCCTAATCAATAATTACACACATCCTATGCTAACCATACAGACTATGGATTTGACATGAGAACTTCTCTCGTTCCTACAGATAATGCTCCACTCCGCATTCTGCATTACATTGGGTGGAGCACATATGCAAAAATCTTGAGCATCCACTAGACTAGCATAAGCATAGGTAATATTCAACAATCCAACGAAACAAGCTTACAACTAATGCACACTTTACTACACAGTTTACTACACTACTACTACAACTATGCTACAACTAACGTGGTAGGTAATAGAGTACAATGAAATTACAATGGACGACGGACAGGACATGGACTGACTGCAACGACGGCTGACTACTGACTGCAGTCCCAACGAGCTGGCATTATTACTTCGCACAGGCATTACAGATTACACTACAAAATTCACATGAGCCCACATGCACTAGTACAATCAGACTTGATACTCTCATTGTAGTAGGTAATAGTCAATGCTTGTGCCATGTGAGCATTGCTTTTGCTTTTGCTATTGCAATTCCGATGCTCATGGCGAGCTGTGGCCCCAAATGAAAGGGAAAATGGACGGAGGTGTGCTCCTCAGTCATCAAAAGATCTCAGATACCTACCTACATACATTATACAATATAATACCAATACACAAAGACACGCAAAAGCTCCCCACATGCTAGAAGTGGAGTGGGTACTGTACTAACTAATATGTGTGCTTGCCTACTAACTAAAGTACAATTACTTACACATAAAAGTAAGTCGAAACCGTAGTGCATATTCAAGTATACCAATAGACCCGACTTACCTTTGAATTATGGCTAATAATGTGTATTAGTATTAACTCTTTATCTTCATTCAGTCGATGTCGATACATCATGTCATAGTCATATAGCATTACCAAACCTTCCACGTTTAACACTGGAGTTGAAGTTGGCTACGTTCAAACAACGTTTTTGCCAAGCCAAAAATTAACGTAAGAGCAGGGCAAAAGCAAAAGTAATAGCAATAGCCAAAAGCCACAAAGTTTATCTACTCTGTTAGAGTAGAGTTCTGCTGGCACTCCAAGACTTCAAGTCCAAACTCAAAGCTTATTCAAGATTCAAGAAACCCCTTTGCATCTTCAAATTCGAATCCAAGTCCAAATCTACAGCTACAGCCAAACCAAACCTAGGCAAAGCCCAAGCTTAAGCTGTGGCAGGCGTCTCTCTTGCCTTTGTCTATTCAGTTGATATTTTTTTTCATTTGATTTAGTGAGACTCATTCGATGGGATTGGATTGAATTGGTCTGAAGAAGTCAAGTACATATATCTATAAGTGTAGGTGAATACCTAAGTTTAGTTACTCCATGCAAGCTGGTTAAGGTAATGGGAGTCTAATAGTAAGAGGCAGAGGCAGAGGCAAAGACAGAAGAGAAGCGAAGAAAACGACAAGGGAAAAAATTGTGGCTGATTGATCCATGTGGATGTGGATTGTGTGGACTTGGACTGTAGATGTGGATGTGGCTGGCTGTGGAGGACGCGAAGAAGTGAAGACCAAGTGGAAGCAGTCGAAGGAACAGAAACAGAAACATAAAGGAGAATTTGAGTAAGACAGTCAGTCATAGTTCAGCTAGTTCACAGTGATCACACAATCCCAGGCCAGTCTAAAGGTGTTTTGGACACCACGTGCAACTCTCTGACTGCCTGTATGTACTGTATGTGGTTTCAGTCCTCACTGTAATTCACATTGTTACTCCAACCCGACTTCTAAGTAAACATACCATAATTATTATATTTATTAGCATGGATTGGAATTATTGGAATTCACCTCGTGGGCATTTATCTCTGTTTTCATATTGGATCCTTATTCTTGCGGTAAGTAATCATTATTTTAAGACATTTTACTTGTAATTAAATAGAACTGATTTTACTCTATTATTCATAATATTTAAAAGCAAGTTTATCTTCCAACTTCAACCAATTTTCTGTACAACGTTTCAAACGGTTAGCTTGCCGGTAGCTACAAAATGGCCTAATGGTTTAAATAAATAATGTAATATTTCAAAGGTTTAATTTTGTACCTTACACACTTACACCTACCGTAGATGTATTGCTCGAATTATTATTTACTTCGGCAAAATTCTAGGTACTATGTCATAATAAACGTTAACGAAACGACGTTATCTTTATCGTATACATGTGCAAGGTATAAAATTGGTCAGTGTTTAAAAATAGACAGAGAGAAAGTGACAAATTTTCTTATTTAATTTAGGTAATAAATTTTGAAATTGATACTAATAGCGATAATTGCAATAACGAGAAGTATCAATAATATTGAAGTAGAAATCACTCTCACAAATTACATATTCTGATATGCTATAGGTTCTCCAGAGATTTAGGTGTTATAACGTGGTACTAGTATCATCTACATTCGTAGAGTAAATTCGTGGGATTACTGAATAATGTGGACTAATTTTCTCGATTGTTTTTTACATTTACCAGTTTGAATTGTATTCATCGTTATACGCTTGTTGCTATCGTTAGTTGACTGCATTCTTTTTG
>JAAXYX010006049.1:0-10174 GCA_036851915.1 Ptenothrix huangshanensis
TTTTTTAATTTCAAAGCTGATGCCAAAGTCACGACTTAGATTTAATTATCTAATAGTACGTACTATGTTATCCACTTTCAAGGTACAGCGGTACAAGCCTTAATGTAAGATCCCCATTGGAGTTGATACCGCAACTTGTTGAATATTAAGTATGCAAAATAAAGCTATACTCGTGTAGGTAGGCAGGGAGGTCCTACATACTCTCAATGTGTTTAGAAGCTTATGCATATTTACATCGCTAAGCTTAAAGAACAATTCACATTGTTTATATGTTACTTAAAATTATAATGTTTGCAATTCTGTCATTGGCAAATATACTTACCCCTTTCACTTGGTCATTTTGTACTTCAAGCGAGCCAAAAGACAGAACACAATGCAACGGAACTGTGGACTCAAGGAAGCTGTAGGGGCTCTCTCTAAAATTTAACCAACAACAATTGAAACTGAGGTCTTCAAAAGTCAAGCGCTTGAACTTATCAATTATAGCAATGCTATGATATTCATATCATCGTCCACTAAGTACTTCTGATGACTTGCAAAAACATCAAAAATCAACTCCACTGTAAAATGCTATGGCTTAGTTTGCGAATGCTATTTAAAGCGTATCATTTGCATAGCTTATAAAGATGCAGGCATGTGAAATGTATTGTCTTCATTTAAAAAGACGTATCAAAGTGTTACCAATTATTTTGGCAGGTAAGTTGATTTGCGTTTTCTTTTGACCGGCATTTTTAAAAAGCTGAAATTATTCACCTAATAATCGTAAAACTTATTAAGTACACTATCGTGAGGCCGCATTTGATTGTGTGATTAGCAAACAGTACAAAGGTTTGAATTATTTGAGTTAACAAATCCTACTAAGCAATGATAAAAGTATGAACACACAAACATACCACAAATTTAATGCTTTTAAAATTTATACAACGTAGGTACCTTTCATTAAAACTTGTAAAAAAGTACAAATATTAGGTTTCGTATTTTAAAAAAGCAAATAATGAATATCTAAGATCTTGAAGTACTACAGACACCTGCTTAAATATATAAGTCAGTAGAGAAGGTACACGTTCTTACACAAATAAAATACCTCCTTTCCTTAAAAGATATTAAACCTACTTAAAAAAGCGGCTTTAACCTTAACCTTAAGTATACAATAACAATTTACAATATAATTACCTGTGTTACGTGGACGACTGAAAATGTTCTGCAGTTGTATTCGTAATTGGCTGCATCGCATTAATGAGTAGCATCAACTGCGTCTGCAAAAGCAAATGCATCCACGAGGTCATAAATTTCAAGTGCTGCACTTTGTCAAAGAGATCCTGCCCGTTGAACATTCACAGCAGCAATTGTATTCCTCTGTATACAGATGGGTCCGACACGATGCTACGCGATGATGGTCGAGTGAGAAATGGATGAATGTATGTCTAAAAATACCTTCGCAAGTATAAACAGTACAGAAATTAGTAATATATACACAGAAACAAGCCAGCACAGTGAGGAGAAGCATTGCCAACCTCACCAAAACTAAAACCAATAGTAAGAGACCAAGACTACGAGACCCGGATAAAAAAAATCGATGTACCTACACAAGAAAGTACCTACGTAGGTAAATAAATCACATTTAAAAATATACACGTACAAAAGACGAATGACGAGAGGGCATCAGGTAATTTGTTAGGCCGATTAACATGCGGCAAAAAATTATGAACATATCATATATACCTGCAGGTGTATGCAAACGTAGAGTTATAAATTTTTGGAATAGCAATACAGAGCAAACTAATAGCTTAAGACCACGTTAAATCTAATATTACGTGTGACTACATTGAAGCAATTAATCGTATAGGATGCTAAATACGAAACAGACACTTCCTTCTAAGCGTGCCGTCTTAGATCTCAGAGCTATTGGGTCTTGTCATATAGCTACGTATACCAAAGGTCGCCCACACAGTGTAGGTTGGGATGAAAGAGACCATCTTTTCATGGCATGGGCTTCAACTTCAAGACTTCAAAACTTCGATACTTCGGAATGATTGTAGGTAGTTTGGCTCACACACTGTTTTTTGACTTTGCAGTTGTGTGGGCAAAATCGCTGGAAATGGTCCAGTACATTGAAGTCACTGATTTGCATACATAAGTAAAGTGGTCTGGTAATACTAAACATTTCGGAGCAATAATAATACAATTATAATAATATATTCGCACTTATGTATAATCTCAAGTCAGCGTCAGCCATCAGTCTCCCAAGTCTTCAACCAAGTATATAAACCACCACACAAAGAACTCCTGTATCATTCACCACTGAGCCACGACACAAGAAACAACAAACGATTAAATTACTCCATAGTTGCCCTTCCAAAGTCATTGCTCAAGTTTCAATAACTTTACGCTTCACTCACTGCTCCTACTGTACTTACTACCACCGTATCATACTCCATCCACATAGAAACTCTAAAGTGCTTTGTGAAGTGACCTGAAGTTAAAACAACTTTAATTTAGTCTCTTTTCAAAATGAGGAACGTGCAAAAAACAGGTAATTATATACCGAATAGAGAGCTCGCTAATCAAAATGAATTATTTTACCAATTACGATTGAACTGTTACGCTAATTTGTGACTGATTATTGATTATAAATCATTGTTGTGCTTCATTTTTCTAGAAACCAGAGAAGAGCGAAAGGTTGTCAGAGACTTTACAATGGACCCTATGGAAGGATTTCCATCCGACTCACTGTTTCCTTCTCGCAGCAACGAAATCAACAACTTTTTCCGTACACCCTCACCGTCTGCTGGTTTCCCCAGCCACATAGATAACAGTTTCGATTTCAACAGTTCTTCTCACCAAAATCATATTGATGAACATCATCATTCTACAGTTACCACATTCAACGGGACCACCAATAATAGTAATGGAACCCACCAGATTCCTAGTTCCAGTAATAACTTCAGCAATAGTCTGGGGCACAACTCAAGCAACAATTTCGATCACAATTGGGGCAACAGTTTGAGCCACAACTTCAGTCCACTGAGTCACAACCTGAGCCAAAGTCCAAGTCATCAAGGTGAGCCAGGAAAGTACGTCGAAATTATTCCTTTGGGTGGAAACATCGGCCCGGAAGATCTTACAGTTACGCTAAAGGATCATGTGATGACTATCGAGGCAAAGAAGGAAACCAAAAATGACTATGGCACCGGAGTTTCTAGAAGTTATCAAGAATTCACCAAAAAGTTTACACTTCCTCCTGGCATAGATATGAGACAGGTCAAGTCCATGTTAACCCCTGACGGTAACTTGAAAATTGAGGCTCCACTCCCACAGAAAGCCCTGCCTGCGCCTCCGCAAAGGAGAGAAAGGGATATTGCCATTAGAATTCAATAAATTATGTCACGTTTTAATTAAATTAGTACGCATTGTGCAGTAGCATTACATAATATTATATATACTACCGACTTGTATAACTGTAACTATGCAACTGTAAATCCTCGATCGCCTTACATACTTAGAACTTATTTAATTAATCACAAATTATCTAGTATTTGTTTGTATTCAATTTTTATTTTCTTTCTGCTATCGTGCCTGCCTTATTTTGGTTCATCAAAATAAACTCACACAAAAATCGAACTTACCTGTCGGTAAGTAATTATTATTGCAATAACAAAATTAATTGGTAGGAAACGTGCGAACCGTAAGCCATTGTCTGAAGGCCAATTATTATGTATAATTATCCTTTAGCTAATATTGAGCTATTATCAAAATGCTGCATCACTTCCTTCCTCCTGTCTTTAATTACAGTAGTAAAATTTCTTCCGTACAATTATATACTGTATTCTATGACTTCCTTATTTTCATGTCATCAATTAAACAATTGGCAACATAAGTATAGTCTTACTCTACATTTAACAAACACTAATCGTGTGATAAACACAACTATTGCTCGACGATCTATTTTGACCCATGCATAGATGCATACATACATTTAACGTCATGTCTTACACCTCGATTTATAACCTCGTAAATATTATAAGCTGGCATTAGCCACGGGCTGACGGAATCAATGGTAATATCCAAATATGGAAGCACAACATCTCACATACTCACATACTTCAAGAAACCAGTTGTTGAGCTGCATAGTAATGCTGTAATATTATGGAACAATTGAGGCTGTCATCGATTATGTCCTTACGTCATGTATGCAAAATATGCTATTTAAAGTGGTGACGAAGTGAACAGTTGGTACGAGGTAGCAACTTGGCCGAACACTGATTGCAAGTAAGTGTAAAATTTATGGTAACAAATCATACATTTTTGCAAACTTTCAGGGAAAAAGTTGCACAGAAATAGTTTATTCTTGCACAGCAGAAACATCCCATGCAATGTTTAGTCTTTAAAACAATAGATCATGAAAACTATGGCAGGATTTTTGACGCCAGACTTAAAGCAGTTGAACTAACCTGAGAATATTGCGAGCATCTTTATTTATCTTTATATACTATTATCTCATGTCAAAGTCAAAAACACAGAGAGTACTTGCTGCAAGTAAAGCAGCAGCAACCAGTACTGTGTGTGTGTTTAAATGTAATAGGCATTTAAGAAAGCATTAGCACTTTCAATTTCATCCCTGTCGACGCAGATCCATATATTTTTGCTGGGAATGAGCCAGAGGAAATGTATATCTAGGTATACCTACATAGGTATGTTAGGCTACTAACTAACGCACTCCATTTATGCCTACAACAATAAATGAAACTGTTGAAACGTTGACAGCTCGCAATTACTGTATTCATAGCGTGTTATTAAGTACAACTAATTATACTTGCCTACCTACTTCATACATTTACATAGCTTGCAATTCAAATATCTTAATACCATTATAATTATCTTTTAGATGAACCCTAGCGAATAAAATCCGCCTTGTCTTGAAATATTAATTTACTCAGCTTAATCTTACCTCCCTACAATTACGTCTTTGGAATAAAAATACGATTTATTTACTATATTAAAAAAGTTAAGAGGGCAATGTCAAAAATGCTCATTTCATTCATTTAATTATTATGTATCTTAAAGGCATAAGGCATGAAATGCTTTAATTGCTTTTGAGACCATTATCCGGAGTCCAGTACGTAACTAGTATCTTTTTCTTCACCGAGAATAAGGACATATATATACATATTATACATACTGAAATAAAATTACTGTCTGAATGGTATTCAAAACTCATTAGAATTACATGGAACAATGGAACGTCTAAAACAGTTCTAATAATGGTGCATAAAAAAGCTCACGAATGCCCAACTTTCGGTGCGAAGATGCTCGAACTAACGCGTAACGTTAATGCTGATGAATATCAAGCGTCTATTTTCAGGACATAGTTTTCATGTCATTCAGACAGTCCACATATTATGCACTTAAAATTTGTTTCTGCAGTATACTCAAACTACAGAAAGCAATATAAGCTACGTTGATTTATTCGATGGTAAGATTTTAATTCGGTGAGGTAAGAACACTTGAATCTATTTCTGTATCTGTACATTCGCTCTCGGTCGGTACGAAAAAAAATGAGCGAGGAGGATAAGGATTTCAAGATCAAGATCATAATGTCAAAGCTGTTGGTTTCCGCCATCAATTCTTCTATTTTGATTCACCACCCGATCCATCCACGCAATTCTTTATTCTTTTTGCAATCCTGCGTTCTTATCGGTTGGGGATTCATTCGGAATTCGGGACCTGTGCATTTAAATGGTTTTGAATGTGATTTAACGATTAACAAACAAGTGGGGTATAAAAGTATAATAAACAATAATGCAAAATGTTTTGTGTCTGCTGTCACTTACGTCACATCTGCACCCATGTATGTAACGCATCCTTTATTACCAGCACCAGGGACCAGGCTTTATAGTTATAGCAAGTGCTACTAACTACACGCTTAGACTGCCGATATGTTGCCTTGTGTTTTGAATGCCTTTCCAGGGCAGGTGAGTCATTCAGTCATTAGTGGTCGTTGTTGGTGATATCGGTTTGGTTTTCATTCTTATTTCCCCAGATAGGCACACGTTTACAAAATGATCAACTCTTATAATTCGTAATGGTTAATGGTATGGATACATATGCGTATATCTTAAGTAGACATAAGTAGCTACAAATTGTATACACTTTAACACGGTTAAAATTGGTAACGAAAACGATCGAGCCAAGTCAACACGATTTTTGGTGTTTAATCTGATGTTGCTGTAAAGCCCACACAGATTACGCGTGGGTGGGTGTTGAAGTCCAACGTTGTGGTGCCTCATCGTTCGTTTATTCGTTTGGAATGTATGTATTGAAGTAGGTACTGGTACAAGTTTCGTATCTTCTACGCTTTGTTGCATATATTTATTTCTGTGTGGGCACCATAACGAAGGAATGATACTGACGACGAAGTCTGTTGATGATGATATGACATTATGATGCTGCTACTGGAAACGGTCCAGAACGTGGAATTTCATCAGAATGAGCGTTGGCTGGGCCAGTACAGCATACAAACAAGGAACATGTAATTTTATTTGATAATTTTGGCAGAACTACATATTATGTGGACACACTCGCTGTAACACCAACACCAAAATCCAAATGCCAAACTAGTCACCTCTTTAGTCAGACATAAGTGTTTACGAGCAACCTACCTTGTAGAGTCTCCCTTATATAAACAGCATCTTTATCAAACCGAATTCAGTCTTGACTTTTGAACGAAGCAGGTAACATCACATTAGAGTTAACAGTTTAGCAGCTTCAAGCTTAATAGTTAAAGTCAGCGACACTATCTTTCAAACAACTGCACTAAAGCAAGCTTATAAACAGTCTACAACTTCAGAGAAAGAGGTAAGTTCCTTCTATAAGTAGCTACAACTATGCATCTTGTAGTTCATTTTCTTAATTATAAAATTTAAATGACCCTTTATATTTGACACTTATTGTAATTTCCAGAAAGTTGTTCTTTGCTTTTACTCTACAACTGACGACCGACAAACAAACGAAATCAAGATGACTCGTGACTACTTCTCATCTGCTTTTGAAGACAGAATTTCTGCTGATCCCTTCTTCCACAGCCGAATTCAAAACTTCTTTCAGACCCCCGTTTCCCGCGCTTCCCGTTTTGGCTTTCCAAGGCTCTCCCTTTCGGACAAGCCCTTCGACCTGTCATCAACTTCCCCCTTCCACACTTCCTCATCATTCAGTGATGGCATCTCGGACAGTAAGGAACCTGGAAAATTCTCCGTCAATGTACCACTTGGTGGCAATATTGGACCTGAGGATCTAAAAGTCAGCTTGAAGGACCACATCGTTACCATCGAGGCCAAGAAGGAAGTTAAAACTGAAGAGGGCAACACATCATCCCGAGTGTACCAAGAATTTTCAAGAAAGTTTACACTTCCCCCTGAGGTTGACATGAAGGAGGTCAAGTCACTCCTCACTCCGGAGGGTAACTTGAAGATTGAAGCTCCACTTCCACAGAAAGCTCTACCTGCTCCACCCCAAAAAAGAGAAAAGGATATCCCTATCAAAATCGAATAACTACTGATTTTATTCAAACAAACTAAACAAAGTAAACCGTATATTGATCACAAGCTTTAAAATGGAACTTGTAAGACTGCTAACCTCAAAATATGCTACATGATAATTAGTTGTATGCATTACATACACCTACATACTAATATGGTTTTCGTTCAACATTTTAAGTTCAGTATTTTCTGCTTAAGATGAAATATCTAATTATAGCTTGTCGTCAAGCATCAGCTATTTTTGTGTTCGATTATTCTTCTCTCTATAAACTTTTCAACGAATCTTTACCAAATCGTCACGTAAATTTACCTTTGTTAAAAATAAAAACAAACTTTGGTATTTCGGAGCCGAATGTAAGTAGATGCCTTGTAAAAATTCTGACATGTAAAAGGTAAAGATGTATATAATTAATAATATGCTCATATGTATTACAGGTACTGCTAATGCACTCTGAAAAATGAGACACATGCAAAAATCGTTAGAAAAGTAAAAAAAAATGGAATAAAGTTGAAAAAACTTTAAAATTACTCCATATCACAATGCACAGCTCATTCTTTTTCAGCCTTTAAAATTATAAATTAATTAATGTACCTATTTTAATTTTTAACATACCCAGTTAATTATCTACGCTGTCGAGGTTGAACCAACCAGAATATATTGCGTTCAACTCAAGGGACTTGGCTACAAACAAAATAATCAAAATACATATCTGTATATGTAGGGGCATGTTTATACATTTACAGGCTAATTATGTAGGTAAGTTATTATGTGTATTTAAACAATTCAAATTATTAACTACGCAATTAGCAATACAAAACTATACACATATATCCACACACTTAAAATTGTTAAAGTGGTAATCTAGTTAGACTGAGCATGTACTACAGACATTATAAGCTTTTACTAAATCTTTTTGAACAATTGCAAATTCAATTTGTAAAGGAAGCGCATAAACAACAACCACATTTTAAACTTATATGGAATTGAGATTGTGCATGGTGTCGTTCTTGATCTTGTCTTGATTTAAATACCAGATTTTCCTTCTTTCCTAAAATGGTGATCCACATCTTGAGTAGGCATTTGGGTTTTTGGCTGTTTGGCTTTCGCTTGACTTGGCAAGATTATGGCAGGTTCTGGTTCTATGTGGTTCTGCAGATAGATATGATATGCCTGCTTATAAACAAGATGATGCGATGACATCATTTTGTAAATATTTTTCTTACTTACATACCAAATACCTATTGATATTGCTTCGGAGTTTATTTTTCACTTTGGAGACGAAACGCCACATTCAATAAATCTAAATCATACTTTATATTTTGATCTTGTTTTGTCTGGCTTATGTTAAAAAATGGCACTTACAACTTACTTTTCAAGGTTAATGATGCCTTATTATCTACACAAAAGTACAAAAAGTTCTATTTGTATTTCATATTGTGTAAATACGTCAGTTGGTATGTGCGAGTTTTAAAAAAATGATGCCGAAGTGAACACAGAAGGTTGACAATTATTTACGTAAGTAATTATATAGGAACATAAAGCTCTCATTTGTAATTCGATTTCTAAAAAAGGAAACCATACGTTATACTGGCAATTTATCAAACGGTCTCGGTAGTGATTTTAGGAATAAGAAAAACGCTCTACTTCGGCGCATTGGGAAGAATATGTTATAATTGATAATTGCAAACTTGTAAGTTGCCGTACTTTTGTACTAAAGAGTAAACATTCATAGTGCTCTCGCAGGATGTGGAATTTTTTTTTTAATTCAGTAAGCAAAAAAACTCAAAACGGCATTTATAATGCTTATTTTAGTCGTTGACAGGTTATCATCCTACCTATGACAAACGTAATCAATTTTTGCTTTTTGCCAGTTTGTTACCTCAACGCCAGCTCCTTCATAATAACGTCCACAGCGTTCACAGGGGCTTCTTATAGTACAGATATGAGCGACCAATAAAATCACATTTATTTTGTATGTATTTCCAAAATCATGACACACGTTATTAGGAAGCGGTGTAGTGTAATTATTATAAACCACCGAACCAAAGGTACAAAATGGATAATCTTTGTTAGCACAGATGAGTAACATAGAAATTAAACATAATAATTATGCCTGAGCACCGTGCAATGTTTACTCGCAAGAGGGCAGTTTCTTGAAATACATATTATATCACCATTAAATCAACTACCGCAACGTTTATAAATACTACTCTGTCATGCCAAATCTAGACATGTTGTTAATGACTGCCGTAAGGAAATCAGGAATTCAATTCTTGTTTGTTACTCCTATCAGTACTTCATTTACTTATTTGACTACCTTTACAGGCAGGCTATAATTAGAGGTTTTCGATTATTCGGGTAATTACTACTTGAGGAAAATATTCTTCACAAGTTTTTGGCAGGTGGTTACATCGTGCATATGATTAAGATCTAACACAATGCACGATCTCGAGAACAATCTTTAGCTTCATTAATCTCAATCAGGAATACCTACGATAAAGAATTTTCTTGTGAAATAACGCGTGTACTTAATTTTCCAAGATCATAATTACACAACTCAGTTGTGTTTATTATGATCTACAATTTCCTCATGATTGGTTAAATTAGTAATGAAGTACCCAAATTATGCATTCTTATG
>JAAXYX010006050.1:0-10173 GCA_036851915.1 Ptenothrix huangshanensis
ATATTTAGTTGGTCCCACAGTATAAACGTTTGCACCGCTGCTTGGCGGATACGGATTGTCGCATCTATCTGTAATGTTATAAATTGTTTCATTTCAAAACGATTCGCAATACAACTCAATCAAAAATTAAAATTATCAGCTTAACAATAGTATTAAATAAGTAAACATAGCATTAAATCGTATTACGGTAAGAATTAAACAAAGCCTTGGCCTTGGCCTTACGTTTGTCAGCAAGAAAGAGCACGACTAGTAAAGCAGCGATAGCACCGAGCAAGATTGCTGCCAATATACTTGTCACAATCCATGTTTTCCAGCACTTGTAAATATTCTGTTGGAATTCATCAAATGTCATTGCAATTGCATTCAATGCATGGAATTATGGAATATAGGCAGAAAAATTATTGAACTAACCATAGCGTATCGAATCAATAAAACAAGAACATCAAAGCTTGCAAAAAAATTATGAATTAAATGGTTGGTAATAATTGACTTAGACTTAAGTTGCTTTCACAATGATTCATTAATTGTCATCTCTTTCTTTGACTTACAATGATAGCTGATGCTGACACAAACATTTGAAAAAGACCCACAACGATGGCGACACCGACAACAGCGACTCTTCCCCGGAAGATGTTACATTCCTTGTTGTTATCCAGAGCACACGTAGATTTCACGATTGCGAACTTGTTGTTGGTGACGCATGCGACAGTGAATAGGTAAAATATTGCAACATTTATCAGTACCAGGGAAGTCAACTATGGAGGCAAAAATTACGCGGTAAAAATAAATCAATCGTCACTCACCGTACAAAGTTCTAAGTAAATAAACACGGTTGGGTTTGGGTATGCTATAAAACCTTAACTGTCGATGTCAGGATGAAGTACTGACTAGTGAGACAAGCAAACTTACGATAGTTGCACCCGCGTTGGCAACCATTATGAGGTACCATCCCATTTTAAGTCTCTGCTAACTAGTAAGTCTCAGTGAGTCCAGTCGTAGTTTCATTTCAGAGATCAAGAGAAGAGACCAAAACTAACAACCCGATTGCGTATTGAGTCTATTTGGAACGGAACCTGAAATCCAAATCTGATTTGATGTCTTTGATTACTCTAGACCGATCTTGATCTATTTATGGATTGATTGATTAATTTTGACTGCGCTTGCGCTTCATTCAAGTGTTAAGACAATTACATACGTTTTTTCATATATCCAGAGCAGTCGAAACAAATTAAAGTAAGTTCCTTGTGTTAGCATAAATTTAATTTGCATTGCGATCGAAGTTAGGTAGGAGGTAGGATTATGATGAAGATTAGATTGGATTCATCGCAAGTTAACCTGCGTGAAGTAATCCAAGGCCACGGCCAGGCCATTTTCGGGCTCAGGCGACTTGACATTGACTGGCTTTGTTGGATTTCATTTGAACTTGAACTGACTGGTGAGTGAGAATCAAATGACTGACTCCGGATTCGGATTTTGCTTTTTATTTTATTGTATTCAAAAAGTAGTTTAAAAAATTCCTGAAAGTATTAATTGAACATTAAATCAAATTAGTTTTACTGTCCCATGCTAAACTATAGAAAAGGCCAATCACCATTAGCTACGAGGATGATTCAGGGATGTTTTTTTCAAAAAAATTTGAGCCTTTAGCTTACTTCACCCCAACCGTCAACGTGAGCAATGCATAATTGCAGCATATTGCATTTCAACTTCAACTACGACTGCGACTGTTTTCCGGTTAGCTCCTAGAACGACCCACTTGTTGTATGATGTATAATGGAGCGACTTGTGCAAGTTATTATCGCTAATGGTGATAAGGACTTAATTATTTTTTAATCTATTTATGTCTGATTGAAATAAATTGTTTTATAGCACTTGCAAAACGGTACTGTTTCTTTATTACGCATTTGGATTGTTATTGTTCTCAGGTAGACAGTGGATTCACCACATGATAGTTGACGTCCATGGGTCATGGGTTATGCGTTTGAGTTTGTTTGAGATTTGACCGTTTTTGAAATTCTAGTCCAAAAAGCAATTGGCAGCGCTGAAGCAAGCGAGTCCGGAGATACAGAGAAGAATATCGAGACCGAGGGCTCCAAGGAAAACAAGATAGACAATGAGAACTAAACGGTTCTTCTCTTTGGTTGCGCATCCACAAGGTATATCATCCAGGAAAATTCGTTCGGTGGTTGTTGTTGTGGTTGTTGTAGTTGTTGTTGTAGTTGTTGTTGTAGTTGTTGTTGTAGTTGTTCTAGTTGTTCTTCTTGTGGGTCTTGTGACATTTGGTCTTGGTGTAGTACCATTTGCTGCTCTAATCTGAATCTGTCTCCGCTTCCTCCCAAATGGCCAAGGAAGTTTACTAAGAATATTGTTGATACCAGCACCAATACCACCCGAAGGGCGTTTAGTAGTAGTAGTAGTAGTAGTAGTTGTAGTAGTTGTATGCCGAGCTGTCCAAGTTTCACATCTGGCTGTGATGTTAGAAATAAAACCATTTCAAAACGATTGAAAACTCAATAAAAAATCGGTAACTTAGATACATATTTGCATATTATGCACTTGCACTTGCAATTAAAACATGGAAATAAATGACATGTAGCTCTAGAATTCGGCCAGGCCAAGTCAAAGTCAAGTCAAGGTTGAGAAAAATGAAAAACACGTTCACATCGTCGTAGGCTCAGAACAGGAAGACACTAAGACACTTTGGTGCATTTTTGTTAAGCCATAAAATGTTGAATATTTTTAGCGAAATTCAATCTAACAACATTATTATTCAACATCATCATACAGCCAAATACTTCTCATGTTTTAAAAAATGAAAAACAGATTTGACTTCTTCAAAATCCAAACGTGAAAATAAAAATTATAATTTTTTAAAAAACTGTCAAAAATAAAAATTCAGACTTTTGAAAGAAAATGTAAAAACTCAAAAATTAAAAATCGGAATTTTTGAAAAAGTCGAGAAACAAAAATTCAGAATTTAAAAGCGTCTTAAAACTCAAAAATTCCAAATCATTCGTCTTGAGAAAGTCGACATACAATTTGGACCATAAAAAGTGTAAAAGCTCAAAAATTGAATCAGACTTTTTGAAAAAGTAGAAAAAACAAAAATTCATCCTTTGAAAATGTGAACAAATTAAAAAATTAAAAATCAGAATTCTTGAAAAGTAGATGAGAAACAAAAATTCAGACTTTAAAAAGATGTAAAAACTCGAAATCATTCTTTTTTGAAAAATCGAAATACAAAAATCCAGACTTTAAAAAAGTTCAAAAACATCAACATACGGTCTGACCTTTAACTTGACCCCAATCATTTTGAATCCTATTGCTCTGAGCCTACTACATACTACAAAACGAACGTGTTTCCCCCAACTTCACTCGAGTTTCAGATTTCAGATTCCAGAGTTGTGACCGTTGCGGTTTTGCGATTATTGTTTCTCAGCATTTTAAGAATTTCACATCTCACTTATCACTTTCAAAATATTCCTTACTTTCGTAAACACGCTACGGTATTAAAAAAGCGTAGTAAGGAAAGAAGCAAACTCCTACTTTTATCACCAAGGAAAAGCACGACTAGTAAAGCAGCGATAGCACCGAGCACGATTACTGCCATTAGACTTGTCGCAATCCATGTTTTCCAGCAATGGTAAATATTCTGTTGGAATTCATCAAAAGTCATTGACATTATTGCAATCAAATCTAATTTGAGCCAAAACCAACCAACCTTATTACATATTTCTTTGCGAAGCGATACATAAAACAAAGACGTTGAGTAGTCATCATTTCATCATATCAATCATCAATGGTTTGTGAGAATTATGAATTAAATGGTTAGAGGTAATGGAGTTAAGTTGCATTTACAATAATTACTGTCATACAATGATAGCCGATGCTGACACGAACATTTGAATAAAAGACACAATGATGGCGACACCGACAACAGCGACTCTTCCCCGGAATACATTACATTCCTTGCTGTTAGCAAGACTACATTTAGTTTTCACGATTGCGAAATGATTGTTAGTGACGCATGCGATAGTGAATAGGTAAACGATTGCAGCGTTTATCAGCACCACGGAAACCAACTAGCATAGCGAGGCAAAATTTAAAAAAATACAAGAAAATAAAAGTTTTAGATTTAAAGTAATATGGTTGGGCATTGGGTACACATACCTATCATATGCATGTATATAATAGCATTATTTTAGCATTCCTAAAATTTGAGACAGGCATTTTTAAGGCACAAAAGAACTTTTAAGTTCGCTCGAGTTATCGATGTGACTACGAACACGAACAAAACGAAACTCACGATAGTTGCACCCGAGTTGGCAACCATTAAGAGGTACCACCCCATTTTCCGTCTCGGCTAAGTCTCAGTGAGTCCAAAACTTCTCAGTTTGGTTCAGAAGATCAAGTTTGATTTCAGAAATCAAAGGGAAAGAAAAGCATGATGACGATCGATGACGTTTAATTGCTATCACATTCAGTAATTGTAATTTATTATTCTATTTGGAATCTAAAACTGACTTTTGATGACTTAATGGAAATGACTCTTAGGCCGACCTTTGTTGATTTTTGAGAAGGCTGTGTAGAAAAGCATAAGTAATTATACTTATACATTGTCAATCAGTTAATATTTAAAAACTACACTGTTAATATTAATTTATTTAAAATTTAAAATACTTAAGAGAGACAACTTTTCTCATATGAATAGATTGATTGATTATTTGCGCTTAATGCGCTTTATGCAAGTGCTATGACATTACTATGTATACGTTTTTTCATTTGTCCAAGGCAGTAGAAACAAATTAGTAAAATGATTTCCTGATGATAGCATACTTGTGACTGTGTGACTTGTTTTGTATTGTGATCGCAGTTAGGTTTATTGGTAAATTGGTACTACTGTACTGAATTACTGAAGCTGAAATAATCTGACTATACTTCTCATCCAATTTCCAATTTCAATTAATATTAAAAGCTCGCTCATTTCGCATTTTTCGCAATATTCCCAATATCCCAATTCCCATTCCCCCCCATCCCCATCCTCTTTCTCCTTCAAGGCAGCAGGCTCTAGTCTGTGGACTGCGACTCCGTGACTGTGGATCCACAGTGCATTTCCATTCCAGCTTCCAGCTGCCTTCATTCTCTCTGTACTTAATGTCAATGAAAATCTCTTACATTATTCGACACAATATTATTCAAAAATATTTTTAGTCAAAAAAAACATTACTAATACAAAAAGACAAAAAAGATGACTACAAGTACTGCAAGTTTATAAATATTAACTTAAAATTAATGGCAGTTTCGTCTTCCATGGTAACTAAAAGTCTGTCTTAAATTAACTTGCTCCCGTAAATGACTCAACTATTGTCATTGTCACCACATTCCCGGATTGCATGCTCAAGATGTTAGCAAAAAAACAACCAAAAACAAAGAAGTCAATGTAGCTTGGTTTTTATTTCATGATTATGATTAAGAGTCAGAGTCAAAGGTAACAACAAGATGTATTTGTTAAAAAGATTAGTTCTAATTAAGCTCTTCTGTTCATCAAGTTCAATAGTAGCACTACAATAATAGAATAGACAGCATTTTTTCCCGTGACCTAACTGCCTGAAAAATATCTGAAACAAACTAAGATTCCTGTTTTATAATCCTCCCTTTGTTTTGTGCCTTTTATCCCTACGGTATTTTCATCTTATCTTCACAATGCGCTAATGATAATGATAATAGTGAAAATGATAACTGTGCTGTGGTTTTAAATTTCGATTTTAATTTCCGACAGAAAAGAGACCGGCCAGATTAGAACTGAATTTAGTCAAAGACGAATGAAAATGCAAATGTACGCCAGATGCAAAATTTTGCTATTTCGATTACTAAAAAATTAAAAAGTAGAATTTTTTCCCCTTCAAGTTTTCGTGTACATCAACGAAAAAATTGCATATAATGGTACTCGCCGCAAGTTACCCGGCCGCTTACGTAGAGTAAACTGCAAATAGGTACTGTGAATACTCCTTACATAGGTACATGAAAAAGGCGTGAATATTGTACTCGTCCCTACGTTACTAGAGCTTTACTCGGCATAGAAATTTTCCGGAAGCGGAACGGAGCCAGGATTTTGGAGTTCCGGGTAAGGCGGAGCGGAAGTAAGAAAAATTTCCCCCCAGAAAAATGTCTACTTAGAGATGAGCACATAGGAAATTCTGGAACCAAATTATATATTTGTACCTATATATAATAACATAGGCCCGCATTTTAACGCGTTCGCTGAACATTTGTACCCATGTGCTCATCTCTGAGTAGAAATTGACGCATTCATCTTGGTCGCTGTTGCTTCCGCATTTGTGAGTTCAAAAAATTTCGGTGATAGTTTCTGAAAGAGCTTTCTTTTCTCTACACATCAGATATAAATTTTGGAAATGATAGTCAAAATTGGAGGAGAGCACTGCCGGCGGCTATTGTGCTTTTTGCCATTAACGTAATGTTAAAAAATTAAATTATTTGTGGCGACCGGTTGCCTTGCTCGAATTCCAAAATATTTTGCAGTGTGAATGTTCACACATACATATAGGATTACAGAAAAAAATATTTGGTGGCATTTAGTAGAGCTTGAGATTTTGAGGACCGATTGCTTAATGAGCAAAAAATGGGGAATTTTATTTTAAACATAAAGGCAACGGGATAAATAACCAAATTATTATTACAACACCTTAAATAACAGTTTACTACATCATTATCAGCAACTAGAATGATGCCAGTCTGATCAACAGAGGCAAAAAAGGGAATATTATTTTGAAGTCCAGGAAATCTCACAAGTCCCTCAAATCTTCGTTCACTTTTAGTATTTTAATTTTTAAAGGCCTAAATGCCTTCATACTACTTTTTCAAAGTGCTGAAAATTTGAAAGTACATGAAAGTTATCACGGCACTATTTAGTTGGCTTCACTGTACGTTGTACATGTTCTAGTGTACGGCACACATTTTTTATATATGCTGTCATGTATGTATACTAAGTCGTGAGGATAATAATTACAGTTGTGTAACAGTGACTTATTAAAGTTTTTCTCTAATATTTCTACAACACACAATACACGTGAATTTTAAATTTGCAGTTGATAATTTTAAACATAAAAAAACCATCTGGCGTCATGGTCACACAAATATTATTTGGTTTCACATTCTGGTTTCTTTCTTTTTTATTTTTTCTAGAAACAATAAAATAATTTGCATGAAATAATTTGAAATTTAAAATTTGAATATAGACAAGTTGAAAAATTTTTAATCGTCGTCAACATGATTTTGTAGTCGGTCGACTGGCAACATTAAGTAAGTTGATCGAGATTCCACATTTTCTGATGTTGATCTTGTTGATATTGCTCCTGTTGGAGTTGATGCCGTTTCGAAATTTTGGTTTGATGAAGAGTGAGGTCAGCATGAGTTAACACTAACACCCGCATCCACAGCCACAGCCACAACCGCATCCACATCCACAGCCGCATCCACAAGGAGCGCAAGTGCAGCAGCGACTAAAATGATGAGAGTAATTATTATTTTATTGATTTGTTAGAAAAATAAAAACATAGTTCAATTAGTGAGTTCAATGTTGATTAAATTACCAGGGACAGCAGTAGCTACAGCAATAGCTGGGACACCGGAGTCTAATTGTGCAAGGGCCACAGCATGGACCGCAGCCGCACCCGCAACCACATCCGCAGCCACAGCACGGGGAGCTGCAGCTACACTTACAGGGCGAACAGCAACCTCCACATCCACATCCACACTGCAAAATAAAAAGCAAAAAAAAAATTATCTTAGTTTTACAAGTTTTATAAAGATTTTTTAACGCAAGGTCAAAGGTTAAAATTAAAATTCAACTTACTCCTCCACACATTTTTCACTCTGGCTCTGACTCGGCCTACGGATTCTTCTGAATTTTGGGATTGAAATCACTTGTTAATTTTACAAAGGTCAACGGTAAAAAAAATAATGACCTTGATTTGATTTTATAATTTGACTTGGAATTAGTAATTATTGAACGTGAAACCTGAATGGTTTTACTTAAAATTTGGAATTTAGAAAGAAAATTTTGAAATGGAGATGGAGCGTTAATTGTTTATGCTTTGAAGGTCTGATTGTGAATGAGCGCGCGCGAAGGGCCTCCCGGGAAATTTTAAAATTAAATTTCTTAGATGGGTGAAAACGAAATGGGGTGAAGCCATTGGTTGTTTCTTAAGAGAGCTCCTCCTTCCGAGAGAGGAACAAAGATGAGAGCCAGTCAGGAATTTTGTTTGGAGGAAGGGAGAGATTGCGGTGGAAAGGAAGAGGGGCCGATTCTTCCTGTCGCTCTTCGTTTCATTCTCGTTGTTCTTGACTTCGTTCTTGTTGTTATCTTCTAATAAATTACATTGTTGAAATTGTTTGATTGTGTTTTGTATTAAATACAAAAGAAGAGTTTCTTTGCATAAGTACCGATCAAAAAAAATTGGTAGCTGGAACTACGTCATGCATACTTGGAAACGTAACCATGTCAATGTCAATAATAATGAGTTTGAAAATTCTATTCTCGCTTGCTACAATATCATATTATCTTACCACTCTTCCCATAGGTAAAATGCCATTCCCATGATCCTATTGTTTTTAGTCACAATGAAATATTGCGTAGAAACCATTTCCCCATCTCACAGTGTTTTTCTTGCCCCCTTTTTCTCTCATTAAGGGGGAATGGGGTCAAATATGAAATGTGACCTACAGTTACAGTACTGATATTTTTTTCAAGAATGCTTATCAAACCAAAAGTAAAAGTGTCAAATGTTTTTAAATTTGGCTCATTAGTTTCCCTCCTATAAATTCATCAATTTAAATTTTTAACACTACGTAAATGGAGAAAAGCACATTGCGCATTTTAAAAGTAGGATGCTATTTTTGTATTAATTTTTTGGACTTAATGTTCATTTTGCAGCACGGTAAATAGCACTAAAATCATACACAGTTTGCTATTGGAGGCTGCTTACCTATTTTGTGTTTTTACTTTCTCGTGTGTATTGACCAGTACTATTTTGGAAACTGTTGTTTTAGCTTGCTTTTGGTTTTGGTCCTGGTGCTGATACATTGTCCGAGGCTATGGGCTACGTGGTATGAGGGATTCTTATTTATTTTGACAATCCCAATTTAAAAAATTGACTAGGACAGAGAGAAAGTTTGAGAAATGTAATCCGCTCCGTCGAAACAAAGGAAAGAAGTCAGTTATTTTTTCAGTAGAACGATGACCAAGAAAAATTAGCCTCCAACGACGCACATACTTACTGTTAAGCGTACAGAGCATGGGATTTCAAAATATTTAACAGGAAATCGTTACGCAATTGTTGTGTGCACTAAAATATAGAACAAATTATTGATTATTTCTTTTGAGAATTGGCGAAGCCTTTTACACTAGACGTATCAAACATTTTCAGGGAGAAACGAGTTTTTGAAAAATATCCTGAATTTTCACTTGTCGTTTCCGGTCAACCTAATTAATATAAATTTCGGTGAGCTAACAAATTTGTAAGTGCATCCTGCAAGCCACTGCATCCCCTCCAGGCACTCCAATGCATACTCAATACTCAATAACTCAAGACTCAAAATGCATAACCCTCGTTTTCCTAATTTTGTCGCTATCTCTCGTGTGTGTAATAAGAGTAATAATCGTTTGCGTAAAAAAATTTTTAATATTGTTTTTGGTATAATTTTTAAAAAATGCGTCGTTTTTATATTTATTATATTATTATATTTTTTATACAAAAACATGGCCATTTCCTTGCAAATGTTAAAGAAGGCGGTTTATTTTTAAAAATACCGTGTATACCAATGCGCACGTGGCCTTCGCCCTGTTACGCTAAAGAGCAGTAGATTTCAAAATATTTACCAGAAACGTAATGTAATCGTTGTGTGCAGGTTTATATTAGTTCCACAGCCTCGTATTTTCTACTCTATTCTATTTTCTAATTTTTCGCCTTGGCTAAGACTCTACTAAGATGCTTGAACTTAGGGTGCGATGTTTTAATCGTGTCTGAGCATAACACAGTCTGGCCAGAAAAATCTTGTCTTACTTGTCTCCAGATTGTCTTGTGATCAGACAGTTTTGAACAAGATAAGACAAGGCAGCGGTAATCCAGACACAATTCTTGTCTAGATTCCGTC